>JBBMFX010061353.1:0-10846 GCA_037832545.1 Rhabdalestes septentrionalis
CACTGCTCCATTCACTCCCAGAGAAGCTGAGCTTCCCTGGAAGTGACGATTTTGGTGCATTTATCCAATCACTGTCCTGCGAAGCTGCGATTAATTAGGGTTGAATGCGAAATGCTGCATAGAAATGTATGACAAGTAAATCAGGTCAAACAATCTACAATAAATACCTGATTCTGAATGAGCTAGAGATGAAGTTGAACTTGACCCAGAAGCAATAAAAATATGACATATTTATTATCTGACATTTTAAAGGATGCGGGGCTTTCCTTGTAGTCTTAGAACAGACGCAGCTGATATACACACATACAAATATACAGAGATACACACACATCTAGAAACGTTTAGATCCATCCTCCATGATGCCTTGCTTTACAGTTAGTAGACAGGAAAGGTAAGTCTGTTTCTAAAACCAGACATGCTGTTCAAAGCCATTGTAAGGTAGTGTATAGTGACTGTCAAAATGTTAGTGTGACATGACATTACACATTTTAATGTATGCCTTTATTTATCCCCTTTTTAAACTGACAATAACACTCATTTCTACTTATGGACTAATGACATTTACTGTTATTAGTAAGTACCAAGTTGAGACTAGTTATATTAGCTGCACACTGACGTTTGGAAATTGTCATACAGGCTTTTAAAGCTTATAACAACTTTTGAAAACACAGACATTAGTCAGACATTACTGTTTTGCAGGGTAGTTTGGCTGCTATTGTGAAGACATGGAATAAAAACTATGTGAATAAATTAACCTACATATAGTTAATGAATGAATAAATGCTGGATGAGTGGCAACAAGAAAGAATAAGGTGTGGAATAGATCACTTTCAATTCTCTTCCTTTATTTATGTATAGCGACAGACCGTTCAGAGTGCCTTTTTTGACCCCTACCCAAAAACCTATGGGCACATACATCAGAAATGGATGGTGGAAAGAACTGGTCTGGTCTGAGAAATCAGGTTTCTTTTACATTACATGGACAGAAAGGTAAGTTTGCATCATTTACTTGGAAAAGAGATGGAACCAAGATGCAATATTCTGTGAGAAAAACAGTTCTTCTGGGAAATGCCCTATTGGCAAATATTCTGTAGTGGTTGTGGGCTTTTTTCAGCAGGACAGTGCCCTCTGCCAGACTGCACACATTTTTGAGGAACAAACCAAAGGTGTGACTGCCCACAAAATGTTACGTGAAAAGTAAAAATCATACTTAAACTGTACAAATCCTTCTTAATGTTTAAAGTACTTTCATGAAATTTTTGAAAGTAAGTTTTGATTATTTCTCTAAAGATAACCATCATGAAATGTTGACTTTGGGTTTTGGCCCATTGTGTCACAAATTTCAGTTTTGAGGGTGTATTCTTTTTTATTCTTCATTAACACATGGGTTACAATCTCTCACTGCAAGTTACAGCTGCGATGTGTTTCTATTAGACTGTCACCTTGTGAGCTACACTGACAACCACTCGCCCTTTACTGACTGTGAGGGTGCAGTGGCATGCAGATGTGGATGTGGCCAGTGAATAATTGTGCTTGATTAAGTCATGATTAAGATCTTTTTGTTATTCCAGCTCCAGCTTTGCACAAGGCGAGGGTTCAGTTGACGTGCAATTTCCTCCCCCCTTGAAGTTTCAATTGATTTGTGTTGACTCCATTGTTGTGTCTAATTAATATGATTTAACCAGATAATTGTGTGATTGTGTTAGCCAAGTGAAATAGAGGAAGGTCTGATTAGCATGCAGCCACGGCGAGACAAGTTATGCTCACCAGGTCTTAAAATGCAACCTTCCGAACCAAAGCAAATGTTCCTTTAAACCGTCTCCTGGCTGAAAGCGTGAAAGAGAGGGGAAAAAAACAAGACAAGGATATCACTCAAAGAGAACACACTCAAACACAAACACACATACACACACACACAAGCAGAAGGTAATCCAGAAATGCAACTTTTTGGAGAACTATGGGGAGACTAGTGCAGCTCTCAGAAAAGTAGGTTTAACCACTCCATCAGGAGAGAAAAAGAAAGTGAACCAGAGATGGAGAGAGAGATGTCAGGGAAGGTGAAGTGAGAGACAGGAAATATATTACAGATGGAGAGAGAGAGAGAGAGTCAAAGAGGACAAAAGAGAAGGATGCAGAGAAAAAGAGAGAATTTGTATTATTTAGAGAGAGGAGGTATGAAACGGAGAAAGACAGTATGAGGAAACACAAAAAGAAATAAGAGAAAAAGAGAAAGAATAAAAAAGCAAGAATGACAAAGGTGACAGGAAAAAAAATAAGAGAATGAGAGATCCCTATCTCATGTACAGAAAGAAAGAAGATTTATGAAGATGTCCCACGGAGAAGAAAGAAAAAGGAAAAGTGAAGAGCGGGGACAGATTTACGAGCTGATGTTTGAAAGCTTGCAGTTTGTGGGTGGAGCTACATGCAAATTGTGGTGATGAGCTGCAGGCACATTTCAGGTGCATTGTGGGTAAATGATAAATGGTGGTTTTCATTTAGTGACAGCTCACAAAGGCAGCAATGGGACAGCTGGTGGTCTAGTGGTTAGGGTGTTGCTCCTGCAATCTCAAGGTTGTGGGTTTGAATCACAGGTCTGCTAGTGGCACCACTGATGCACCCGTGAGGAAACTACTGTCCCAACACGCAGATCCCTGGGTGCTGTGTTCCTGCCTGCCCACAGCTTCACTTGGTGAATGGATTAAATGCAGGTATATCATTCTGTGCTGTTCACACCATGTGCTGTTGTCTAATACAAAAAGATTGCTTGTTTTTTACTGTGTTCCAGGGCTTTAGCGAAATGCTAACCCTTTTGGGGTGGTGGGTAAATACCCCCATACTCGCAAAAGTCTACACATAATCCTGCTAAATACGTATACACACACACACACACACTCAAACACTCCCAAAAGAACATAAAAGTGCCTAACATACAGAACATGTAAGTAATAACATAAACTGGATGTGTGTCTGTGATGGAATGAGAAATTGTGATGTTTCTAATCAAGGAATCCCTTTTAAGTCAGGAGGTTTGATGTGCTAATTACATGCAAATGTATGCAAATGAACCTTCCTTTTACCCAAAAACTCCCATTAAGTTTGTGCAGCTCTTGCTCATGCAGACACTGTGAATCTCTTCTAAAAATAACCAGGACTGAGAGGCGGACAGAGAGAGAAAAAATATATAAACTAGCAATTAAAATAAACTGGCCGAAAACTTTCCATTCGCCTTAAACCTGTAAACACTACAGTCCGAGGAGAAAAAAAATACTGATACTTTACTGAAGGCCAGTATTCCTAGTGTTACAAAACACCTATGTGACATAAACCTGCATAGACGTTTGTGATTGTGTATTCCAATAAGCGCCACTCGACCTGAAGGTCATTGAATCCCTAGAAAGTAGAATGACAAAGGAACCCTTTTGGAAAAAGCCTTAATTCATGTCAGTGTATGTTAACGTCAGTTGTCATAATAGGCTTATGTATATATCCTGTAGGCTTTTTAACACTACCCTGCAGTAAAGCGCTTCCAGACATTCCAACATTAGAGAAATGAGAAAGTGTTCTGGTGTGCCTCAGAGGTCACCAGGGTCACATGAAGGAAGAGAGTGAATAAGAGGAATGAAGGTCTGGGCAGACAAGTGATGCCCCTGAATACAAATACACTACTCAGGATGGACAGATAGTATGTTCTAAACAGATGGACAATATGGCTTATATGAGGTGTTAAGGTGGTATGTATGTGTGAGTAGAAGATGTTAAACAAAATAAAACCCAGCCTAGGAGGCCTGAGAAAACACGAAACACAACGGAGTGAACACAGTGTGACAAATGAGCAAGATAGGTCATTTGTACATCTAACAGAAGAGGAACAATAATGAATATGCAAGACTAGGGAGGAGGCTGGAGAGGGCGGAGCCAGACTAAGCAAGCAGAAAAATGCAATAAATAAATAAATCTATTTCACAAGCTCACCACTAGGATATATGGTGCTATTATATTTCATTGTATGTAAGTATTTTGTGCGCAATGTGTTATCACTGCAATGAGTGTTCAGTTACATTAGCACATCTCAACAAATTCTAGTTTAATATTAGCATTAGGCTAATGATGCATATCTCATGTTTCTTACACTATGATGAAACTGAGAAGGATACCAGCTCACAAGGTCAAATATTCTCAGCTCCAGTCTTTTAGGTCTGGTGTCCAGTAATGTTTGCTAGTTTACTTGGCAACTGACAAGCGAATTGAAAGAGGGGTGTTTGGTAATGTAAAGTGGCATTTGTCTGATGCACTTATCCAGAGCGACTTACAGTCATTAGTTACAAGGACAGTCTCCCTGGAGCAAAGGGTTACGTGTCTTGCTCAAGGACACAATGGTAGACGATGGGATTTGAACATGCGACTATATGGTCATCACATTTACAGGCAATTGTTTTACCCACCAGGCTAGTAAGGAGGAAAACATCCAAACTCTGCTAGACACCAGACCTCCAGGACTGGTTCTAAGAATGCCTGACCTTGTGAGGTGATCTCAGATTCATCATAGTGTGGGTCAAGCGGAGGTACACCATCAGAAATTGCACAGAGGTGCTAATGAAATTGAGCATTGTCATCACAGTGATAATAAAAGCAAATCTACTTAAATATAATGCAATATATGCAATTATGTCATCAGTAGTTCATGGTTGCTTGGCAACTATAACATAGTTGATGGGATCTATGTTTCTTGACAGATGAATTGTTTACCAGTTGTATGTCATACTTTATTATAAGATATTAGTAAAGTAACAAGTCACTGGAGCTTGAATGGTACAGTGGTTTTCTCAAGCACAATGGGCTGCTCTCTACTCCAGACTATGTAGTGGCATCTTAAACAAAATATTTCGACTACTAATACTACTAATAATACTTATTATAATAAGAAGAAACAAACATAGATACAGATAGTGCAGACTGATAGCAGGAGTCGAGGAGGACCTACAGAAATATTTAGCTTGATGATAGAGCGCTGAAGCTGCAGGCGATTGCTCTGATCTATGTATTCATTTGTGGCCTGTTACATTGGGAGGAGTGTGTTGCCGAAAGGTTAGACATGTCTATCTTTCCATCCGTCCATCTATCAATCTATTTATAATTGCAGGGCAGGAATGGGGGATTGATTGGAAGCAAACAGAGGGGTGGCTTGTGGGGGTGGGCATCCAAAGAGGAAAATTAGTCTCCTCCTATTCCCATAAAAGCGATCGTATAATAGCATGACATGTCCTGCAGACCTTGTCCTCTGAGATGGTGTTGTCAGATCTCCAGCCTAAAGTTCTTGGGAGTGTATGTTTGTGTGTGTGTGTGTGTGTGTGTGTGTGAGAGAGAGAGAAAGAGAGATAGAGAGAGAGAAGCTCTGTTTGGCAATCAAATCTACCTAGGAAAATAGAAAATTATCATTGGCACCCTTGGTAAAAGTGGGTAAAAAGTGATTGTGAAGAAATATCTAGTTAATTAACTCAGTGAATTCAATTCAGTCTACAAGCATAATGCAGCAACTAATAAAGCAATGTGTCACATAGGTGTGCTGCTGATTGCTTTCCAATAAAGATGGTACACAGTGTGTTTTGGTATGTTCAACAATGAACATTCCAATGTGTTCTAATTACTGACAAAAAAATGCCAGTAAATGGTGATTCAAGATTACAGATGAAACACCAGCATCTTTAAACTTAGTTTTTATTTTTATTTTTTTTATTTGACAGTCAATCCACAACTAAACTCTGTCTGCGTCTGAACAACTGACGGATGGAGTGAGTGCTATGAAGAATGGTCAAAAGCACAGCACGTACAATAAAAAAATGCATGCTCACAATTTGGTGAAAGTTTTCCATATTATATTTAGTTTTAGAAATGTTTCATATTTACACAAATAATTTAAATGCAGGAACATCAAGTTTTTTTAGAATCACCGCGTTCAGATGAATCCACTATATTGGTAACCTACAAAAATGCCCCACAGATGTGTGATTACAAGTGAATATATGTGCATTAGCACCTCATGTATAGAGTGCCAAGTCAAGTCAAGGTGTAGGTCCTTCCCCATGTCAGCTCAGCCACTCCTTGGCTAGCTGTTGCCAGGACAACTTCAGCCTGAGATGTTTATTGTTTGCTCAGTTTGAACCAGAGCCTAAGGCTGAGCCTGTTGAGCACAAACACATTAGCGCCAACACCGGCTTTCACTCAGGAGGGATTTTGGAACAAGAGTCTACATCACGCTGCCTTCGTTCAATCCAAAGACACGCTTTTATGGAGGCAGGAACAGCGTGACAAGCCATCGTGGCATAGCGAAAGATGCACCGGCTAAATGTAATCACATTCCATCTGTGCCTGTAGCAAGCGTCTGATGTATCTGATGCTTGAACACATTTGCAAGTTAGCTGCTGTAAAAAGATCACTGTTTCATCTCTATGCTGTCTTACCTACTAGGACTTCCAGGGATGAGAATTCCCAACCGTTCAGCTTCAAATGAAATGATCAAATTTCATCACATTATTTTGTGCAATCAATCACACTTTAGCTTCCAAAGTATGAAGTCATTGTTGTAGTTTTTCCACTGATAAACCATTTTAACATTGTCTTTGGTATGTCTATTTTTAAAAAAAAAATCTCTTTATGCATTTCTAGAATGAAAACATTCTTATAGTTGGTCATCATTTACCAACGGCATCATATCTGTTGTTATTTAGCCTCATTCATTCAGTACAGAGTAAAAGAATAGTGCAGCCCAATGATCAGACTAATTAACGAACCACTACATTTGAACCCACATTGGACTAACAGAAAATTAAAACAGCTTTGATAAGTCCATTAAGAAAGCTAAATGAATGGGTAGAACATTCCTTATTGGAATGTATTTCATTGATGTGTCCAAGAAATAACTTTACAGGAGACAGAACCAAAAAAAATCAGATTTTTTATGTTACTCCAAGTAAATTTCAGTTTATTCCATTTGAAGTCAAGTGGTCCATTCCTCATGAAGTTATGGATGGTGAATTCGAATTGTAATGAACTTGTGAAAAATTACAGCGGAAAAAATCATGAGATGATTAATGCTGAGCCCTTGTTTTGGCTTCTTTAGCATAAAAACTTAAAAACCTCACTTTAATAAGCCCAGACTCTTGCTGGATGAAAAAGCTCTGTTTTCCTTTCCTACTTATTTAGAAAGCCTTCCATGCCCGCCCGAGTTGGAGTACTACAATTAGAGTTGTTTGCATGTGATTAATGGAACCTAATTCACCTTGAATGGAGTTGGGCCAGTGATCAAATAGTGACCGAATTAACAGTGGCACCATTCAGCATTACACAGGATTAATATCCTTCTACAGAGACATAGGTGTAATTCTGTCATTCTTTTTCATTTCGCTTCACAGAAGTGTCTGCCGCATTGTGTACTGAAGAGCGTTTGATATTGCCTGGGGTCCGTTCCATGTCTTGGCTCAAAGCGAGGGTTTTATTGCCTCTGAGTAATGGCGAATATGTCACGGAGTAAGGCAGGGCATCCATCACAGAAACACACCATTCGCCTCTTCTGCTTTCAGATGCTATTGGACATTGAGCCACCTTCCATTAACATTTTACTGGACTGAATGGACATGACTGAAAAAAAAAAACAAATGAACTGATTGGAAACGTTTTCCTCTATTTTACATTAATGGTATTTATCAGACACTCATCCATAGAGACTTCCATTCCCTAGCCTGCTGATGGCAGGATTCAAATTCATGACCTGTTAGCCACCCCATCCCACTCCACTCCACTGCTATTCATCTTCTTGGGTCATACTCTTATGTTTAGAGCTACAAAACCCTAAAGTGTTATGTCTGTAGATATCCCACATTATTGGGTGTAATTGTTCTACAATGATGATCACTTATTTTATATCTACAAATTATTCCAGTTCATATATCCATCTCAAATGTATGCCCATCATGTATTTCAACAGTGTACTTTTGCCAAAAAAAATGTAGAAATTAGTTTTACATGTTACTCTATTTATATTAACCACAACCAAACTGATATTCCTGTTCCTTCATTATTGTTCTCCATATAAAATATACATGCATTCATAAGCAAATTTTAGTAAATTAAATTGCTTATTTAGACACTGTAACAGGTTTTACATAGCAATGGATGTCAAACGTATTGACAGTCTAATGGAAAAAAGTTACAGAGCCCAAGTGAAGACCTTGACCTGTCAGTGCAGTTTGGTTAGATGTATTTTTCCCAGCCCTAGACCTGGAACCCTCCCTACTTTGAACAGTTTCCCCTGATGTCCACATATAATTCAACCCTGCAATTGGTTAATATGTTGATAAGTTGTATCAGGTGTGCTGGGATCATGGAAAACAGGTCCAGTGCAGGGGGCTGCAGAGGCAATATTTCATGACACATTTATCATACTGCATAGTAGCAGGACGTTTTGATGGGAGGGCACAGTGATAAAAAAATCTGTACATTTTCTGCAGTTGAACTGTACTGCTGTAAATACTTCTGCACTGGCATGAGCAAACACTTACCTGAAGAATGTCAGATTTTGGCACTGATTATCCTATTAGAATGCACCAAAATTGGAATTGAGAAACAATGTTTGTGCATATTTTCTGCTCATGGACATCACAAGTATTGTACATTTTTGGTGTAAGAGCAATGCAGGATTTTCACTTTCACTTTAATTTGTGCTAAGAAATAAATCATAAATTATAATTATACTAACCCCATCTGAATAGCACTTTAAACAGTGTTCGCCTGCATTTGAAAACATAGAATCATTTCTGACTATTGATTTATATTTCTTATGCATTCATAACAATGGGATGTTTCATAATGTCTACTCCTTCACAGTCCAGTTCACAGAGCTGTTCTTAAAATCAAGACATGGCAGCAACAAAGGGGCCTGGTGAGAAGACCTTACCTCACACTTTCAGCTAGTGGTCTGATTTGCATATAAAAGGAAACCCTATCATCAAACGCTTTCCCCATTTTAAGTCATCATCACTTTTTTATAGACAAAATATTGTCTCACAGCAGAAAAGGCACCCACCTCCAAACAAGGAGTCAACAATAGTATCATTCAACACCAAGTTGTTTTCTTAGTCTACAATAACATTCCTACAGTTTCAGGCTACATGGGAAGGTACCTCTATATTCCACACTAACACGATCTCCATGCTACTACACACTACAATAATGAGCAGATTACACTGGGATAATCCACACACAGCTCTGGCAGAGAAATGGTGAGAGCTTTAATCAGACCTGACATTTGGTGACTCGATCTACAAAAACTGAGCCAAGTCAAGTAAAATTCCGTTTGAAACCTGAATGGGCCTATCATCAACCAAAAGTGCCCAATGTAGGCCTGATGGCAATGTTTTTTGTTTGTTTGTTTGTTATTTTTATCAAGCAATGCTTCCAAAATTCCATAGCTTTCCATATTTCATCACATTTGTTTTTATACAAAAGCATCTTGGATTCAGTCAGTATTTCTCCGATACTGTGAATTTTTATTTCTATTGTGTGTCAATGTGTAACTCCAGCATTCCAGATTAAACACAATTTTATATGATAAAAAAGAATCCAAAGTGTAGATGGTGCTGCCGAGGGGTTTGGTGTGATGCTAAATAGAATCTGTTATCTGTAATCTGTAATATGTTAGAAATGTAAAATTTAACCTGGCAGTAATGAATTAAGTTGCCAGAAAAGTGAGAGTGCAAAGAATCTTATTGGAGTTATATTGACAAAATATAAAATAGTTTGGAAAAACACTTGGTAAAGATGGAAGCTAAAGAAAACCTCTATTGGGCATGTAGCAGCAGCACTATTGTAGCTTTGTTGGAGACAGGCAAGGGTTAGCTCTCTAGGTCTAGATTCTCAACACCTCCACTTTCCATTTGCTGCTTTTCCTTTCTTTCTTTTTTTTCGGGGAGAAAAAGCCGCTCTGTTTGCTTTCCTTTCCTGCTCTTGTTAACGAGATGGAGAAAGCCCTGGGCATGCTGAAGCAAGAGTGTGCTACAAAAAGAATGGAGCCGAAGCAGGCTCAGTAAAGAAGGTGTAAAACAATATCTCCTGGCACAAATATGCTTCCTTCTCTCTTTTTTAAGTGCGGTGCTCAGAAACAGGATTAATTGCACACATTTTTTGCCCCAGTTCTACTCTATAGTGCGAAGATATGACGTGAGCAGCAGCTAGCTTGTCCTTTAGCCGTCTGCTATTAAAAATCCATCAGTAGGGAATGAATAGAGAGAGGTTATGAAATCTCTCCCACCCTCTCAAGACCCTTGCATGCTAGATTGTGTTCCCGATTGTCTGGGGTGTTCCCATGCGAGTGTGAAAAAGCTGCTGTGCTCCAGCAAATCCATCCTTAATCTTAAGATCACCGACCAAAATATTGTTGGCCTCTTTACCTTTTTCTAATAAAGTTAAAATTTTTGCGAAGAAATCCTTGCAAAATGCTCGGTGGCCTCAAGTATGTCAAAGTGTTCAACATTTCCTAAGGACAGTAGATAACCAATTTCACCGAACACT
Organism: Rhabdalestes septentrionalis; assembly: GCA_037832545.1. Lineage (NCBI taxonomy): Eukaryota > Metazoa > Chordata > Actinopteri > Characiformes > Alestidae > Rhabdalestes > Rhabdalestes septentrionalis. The sequence goes on from JBBMFX010061353.1 coordinate 10,564, forward strand.
TCAGTGAATGTGTACAGTTCATCTGCGGTTGTAAACCATGATCGTATGTACTGCACAAACTCTGTTTGCTCTATTCATCAAGCCAAGGGCATGACTGTGAGGCCTTGAAACATTTAGACTCTCACAAAGAGGGGTAAATCAAGAGCAAAATCCAGCCAACAAAAACCCATTTTGAATGTGGCTCTTATGGCGTTCAGCTCTCATGCTGAGTGTATGTGTGTGTGTGTGTGTGTGTGTGTGTGTGTGTGTGTGTGTGTGTGTGTGTGTGTGTGTGTGTGTGTGT
>JBBMFX010061364.1:0-10846 GCA_037832545.1 Rhabdalestes septentrionalis
TGTGTGTGTGTGTGTGTGTGTGTGTGTGTGTGTGCGCGTGCGCGTCTGTGTCTGTCTGTCTGTCTGTCTGTCTGTCTGTCTGTCTGTCTGTCTGTGTGTGTCTTTGTGTGTGTGTGCAAAGCGGCTACTATTCATGTCTGTATTTGTATTTGTTGAAAGGGGAAAATGATTTGTATTCGTATTTATATTCGAGTAAAAATGTAATGCAGTGCAAACTCCTTCCGCCGCTCCCCAACTTTCCTCCTGAACTTGAGCGTGTGATGTGGGGGGGTGGGGGGGATATTTAAAAGTTAAAGTGATCCATCGGTCACACACGAACACACCACTGCACACAGTGTGAACAGCACCAAATTCCTCCTCTACATTTAAACCCATTCATCAAGTGAAGCCGCGGGCAGCAATGAGCCAGTGTGTGGGGAGTGTATGTACTCTTTTTAAATACTTTTTTAAAAATGTATTTGTCAGAATACGATATTCGTAAAAAACACGTTATTTTTGCCGTGTGTGTGTGTGTCTCGCACTCTCTCTCTCTCTCGCGCTCTCTCGAGCTCAGTCTTCCTCACACACACACACACACACACACACACACACACACACACACACACACACACTACTAATCTCTCCCGTATACACGCACAGGCTCTCTTTCTCTCTCACTCTCTGTCTCTCTAAAACTTACTTTTAATAATAATCAACCAATACCCAATACCAGGCTTTATATTTAGTTCATATATTTAGCCCGAGATCATTTGAGTGGAGTTCTGCATTGTCTTCCACTCAACATTTCACTTTTAGGTGGTTTAATTCAGTTCAAATTTTATACAAAAGGCTCTTTTTACAAACAGTGCAGTCACAAAGCGACTTTACAGAATCCAGATGTGAGCCCCTGATGCGTTGAGGGAGTCAGAGCGAGGCAAAACTCCCTAAAGCTGGAGAGAGAGACCTTAAGAGGATCCAGGACTGGAGAGAGAATCTCTATGGAGATACATAACAAAAGAAGTCCTATAAACCGTATCACTGTTAGTCAGGAACAGTGGTGGTTGGGTAGTCGGAGTGAGGAGAAGTTTTTGGCCAATCAGTGTTAACAGTTCTGAGGTAATTCTTCGGAGTGTGCCTTCTGTGGAAAAAGTGGTAGAGAAAGAGAAATCAGGGCTGGGCAGGAGAGGTGGCAGCAATTCGAGGGTGATGATGACATAGATATCAGTTATAACTCTGGCTTGCCTTCTGCCTTTTTCTCCCTGTCCTCAGTGACTGCTGCGAAACACAGCAGCTTATGACTCACTGGAGTGTTTTGAAAACTCCCGTTAATGCACCAAGTGTTTGATATTGTAGCGAGATTTTGCTCACCTTATCTGATCTTGACTAAGCCCTGACCTAAACGTCTGACATTTCTTTAGGTCATAGGAAATGACCTCAGATTGCCTTTCGCATCACGGGCTTCTCAGGAAAGTATGTTTGTGTTCAGCAGCAGTTCACAATAATTCCTCCAATGACTTTCAGACAGTGGAGTTTTTTTTTCTTTCTTTTTTTTTTTTTTATAGTTCCAAGGACGTCTGGCTATGCTGCCATGTAAATCACAGGCTGAACTTTAAAACTTTAAACCGGTGTCACAGTTACTATGAACATTACATAAGCACATGGAAGTGAACATTACCCTCCTACTTTTCACCTTCCCTTCTGTCTCTCATCCTGCTTCCATGTAATTTCTTGCAGGTTTATGAGACATTTCAGTATATTCATGTTGTATGAATGAATACATTTTAAAATTTAAACAGTTCAAGTCCAGTAAATATCATGAAATGTTACAAAGGACAGAGCTGACCAAAAGGGTAAGATTACCCAGAAGTGGGAAATAATCCTACATCACTATAGTGTCCCAACACATAAGTCCAAGCTCTGCCAGAAGTCCCTCAGAAAACAGAACAGGATGGAGATCTGGAGAATATGGAGAGTCCAGAAGAGTCCAGACTGAACCCAGCGAGCTGCTTTAGGAGGAACTGGACAGAAGAGGGAAAGCAGAGCGACTATAAGAGCCGCAGCTTATGGGAACTTCTGCAACATAGTTGGGAAGAACAATGAGACAATGTTAAACCTGAAAAATTGGGGTGTTCTAAAACTTTAGTAGTGTGTATATATATATAAAAAATTCTGAATAATCTACAGGCCTCAAGGGCCAGTTTGAGAGCCATTGACCGTCGGAGGAACATTTCTCTCTCTCTGTTAGCCGTAGAGGGTCTATCTGTCAATAATCTTGTTCATCCAGCCCCTCTCTTGTTATTTATTCCCATAAAGACTGTCTTTCCTTTATATCTGTGTCAACCTGAGGAGGATGGGTTCCCCTTTTTGGGTCTTGGTTCCTCCTGAGGTTTCTTTTTCCTCGCCTCTGTCATCTTTGGTTTACTCACTAGAGTCCCGGACCTGGACTCTGTAAAGCTGCTTTGTGACAGCCTGGTTGTAAAAAGTGCTATATAAATAACATTGAACTGAACTGAATTGAATTGAATTTCTGTAAATAAGATATACAAGGCTGGAGAGCATTGTTTAAAGAACCTCCGCATACATATTCTGCTTGTGACTATTAATGTGTGAACAGTGTAACTGTGTGATTTACACTTTGAAAATGACAGCCTTGATACGAATGTTTTGCTGTTTATCTTGTACTGTGTTTTATCATTATATTCTCTTATGCGTATTGTTGAACATAAGATAATGTAACCATGGGCCATTACCTCTTCTGCCCAGATAACAGTGATTTGATTGCGTGCATGGTGGTGAGTAAGGACGGGGTGCAGGCCCAGCGGTTCCTGGCGGTGGATGTGTATCAGATGAGTCTGGTTGAACCCGAGACCAAGCGCCTTGGCTGGGGCGTCGTCAAGTTTGCTGGCCTTCTGCAGGTTTGTTCCAGTCTAATCTCTGAACATCAGTTGTTTACATTGCCAGCATGTAGAGAAGATGTTAGACCAGGGCTGGGCAATTAATTTATACAGGGGTCCACATGACCCGAACTGTGGTGGAGGGCTGAGCTGACGATAACTTGAACTTAATCATGCTCAGTGTTCATTTAAATCAGAAGTATAAGAAGATTTATTATATATTTGTGTAAATTATGGTGTAGGTCAAAGAAGACAATTCACATCTGTTAAAAAACGACCTGTCAGGAAACAACACTGAAATGTGTCAATCACAAACAACATGATAAGAAAATTTTCATAAATCCATAATCCGTGTATTGCTATAAATGTCAATTTAAAACAATCTAAAAGTAAACTGTAAAACAATACAAGGGTTTATTAACACACAAAGTATTCATATTCACCAAGTTAGGCTAAAATATGATTCTACAGAGGAAAAAAGCCGAACTTCCCGTCGCTGGAAGTGTTTCAGCCGTAGACGCTGGTGTGTGTGTTACCTAATTTGAGATGCGTATGCAGCATGCTAATCCCCGTCCGGCGACTTCATGGCCCGAGACATGGATGAGACACAGATCTTCGGCGGGCCGGATTAAAAAGACCAACGGGCCGGAACGCTCTAACTCCATTTTTCAATTTGGAAACACATAAGATGGCTAGTATGCATAAAAGACATCTGTTCTGATTACAGAGACAGGGAAAGCTTTTGCAGTACCAATCTAGAGCAGGAGTCCAGTCCTAAACTGTTGAATTCTAAATATGGCTATTATTTATACATTTTCGGCCCACCAAGACCAAAGACAAGTTTAGCAAGTTCTGAATCATCAGGGAAATTCTGCTACTACTACTTTAAATGACCTCTATGTGTTTGTAACAATAGTCTCATGGGATCTCTTAGTAAAACCAACTGTATTGTGTGTTGTTTGTTCCAAAATTTGAATGTATTCCAAGTATAAGGAATATGTTTTGTGAGGAATGGGGGTGTTCATGGGAAAAATGATAAGGTTCTGATTTCGTTCTCTGTTTTATAGGACATGCAGGTATCTGGGGTGGAGGACGACAGCAGGGCTCTAAACATCACCATCCACAAGCCCACATCCAACCCCCATGCCAAACCCCTCCCCATCCTGCAGGCCTCCTTCATCTTCGCCGATCACATTCGCTGCATCATCGCGAAGCAGCGCCTGGCCAAGGGGCGCATTCAGGCACGTCGCATGAAGATGCAGAGGATAGCCGGTCAGTAGCGTCCCAGTGTTGGGTATGAGAGAGTGGTCAGAATGCAGGTTGCGCTCTGATAACTGGTTTTAACACCTGATCAGAAGTGGACAGCAATTTCCATCTGTTTTGAATGCGCCTCCAGTGACCATATTTGATCAAGTTTGATTTCGTAATAAGAGCGAAAGTGTCAGTCTCTCACTGCATTATCTTTCACAAGCTGGGGGTTGTAACTGAGGTTTAGATTACATGGATTGCTAACACTGTCCTTTTCAAACTTGAAAGAGGAGTCAAATGAGGCTTTACCACTGGCTCAAAGAACAGTGACGCACTGCGAACAAACACTTTTCCAATACAAGTGAAGCAACCCGCACCCCAGCTGTACATACGCTGCCATGGTTCCGCTTGAAGGCAGGGCCAAAAGTTCACCGTGGCTTGACTGCATCACTGCTTTCTGATTGGTCAAAATGTCATCACAACATGGGAAGAGGCAGTTTAATTTAATTGTCCAAGCTTAGAAGCATGCAGGTACAAACCGGCAACTGGAAGGTCGAGGAAGTACACTGCTGTCTGTTTGGACTGAAGATACATTTCAGTGGGAGTTTTTAGTGGTGCGAACCAGTTACTTGCAAAAAAATTGCTGGGTTTGGTATTAGTTGCATGACAAAAAAAAATGGCAAGAACAAAATTTTAAACCTAAATCGTCCTGAGGCTTAGTATCCACAATCGTGTTCACTGCTAAATTGGGGGTGTCATGGACAACATATGTCTGTACTTAGACTCTTCTGGCCCCACCAGATCGAGTCTTAACACACTATAGTCAAGTATGTAACTCTATTACACAAAGATGACTATCGGGTTTTGTGGAAATTGGGAACAAGAATCCACATATGTGGACCTAAGTATATCATATCAAAAAATGATGCTTAGTTTTTAAATCCCACATTTCTATTTTGCTATTTGAATAAGAATGCATGTAAAAAAAAAAAAAAGCTTGGGCCATAGGAAGTTAAACGAGACTCTAAATAACAAATGACCTAAAAATCAAAAGCAACTCTGACCGAAAACACTCTGCTGGTTTGACTCCATGGATGCGGTTTTGGAAAGACGCATCAGAAACTTACTGCACCGAAGTCCACTGGAAAACCAAATCATGCCTTTAGTTCTGTGCCACATACTACACACTTCTCCATATTAATATCTTTCCCTGTTGCACCTGTACTTTAACATCTACAATATTTGGAACTGTGACTACTATTCATATTATATTATATTCATATTTCCCTGTTGCACCTGCACTTTGTAACCATTACTCATAATATGTTCATATATCACTTAAAATCTCCACCCCATAAAGTTCTTATATGTATATTATATATTGTTTATATTAATACTCCACCCCATACAGTTGTTATATGTATATTATATATATTATTTATAGTAATACTCCACCCCATACAGTTTTTATATGTACGTGATATATATTATTTATAGTAATACTCCACCCCATAGAGTTTTTAAATGTTTATTATATATATTATTCATATTAATACTCCATCCCCATACAGTTTTTATATGTATATTACCTTCATACTGTTTCTACCGATTTCTTCTACTGTTTCCTAATGTCGGGCTGCAAAAAGCATTTCACTGCATGTTGTACCAAGCATGATATTGTATGTGACAAATAAAATCTGAATCCGGATCTGGGGTATGGATTAGGTACTGGGCTTTTTTTAAAGCGCTAGAGAAATAAAAATTTACTTACTTACTTACTAAAATATTATTATTGTTCTGTCATAAACAAGCTTTAAACCAAATGGTAAAGGCTTGTGGAAAGCAGGGACAGTTGGTTTCTCATTCATAGCCATTATCATGGGCGTAACTGGGCAAGGATTCACAGTTTCAGGTTAGTGTTTTTAATTTAAGACCAGGAGGCCGCAGGACTTCTTAACTGATTTTAGAACTCAGTGGGACCCAGCATAACCAAGAACCGTCCACATTGACCATGTGATAGACATACGACCACAAACCAATGGTTTAACACAATACAAGAGGTGCTACAACAAAAACACACCAGTGCAAAACAACATGTTTTACAATGGCTCGCTCTGATTCCATTGTACAATTTGGAAACACATAAGATGGCTAGTATGCATAATAGACATCTGTTCTGATTTCCGCGACAGAGAAAACTTTTGCGTTACCCATCTAGAGCAGATATGCATAATGTATGGCTGTAGTTTATACATTTTTGGCCCACCAAGACCAAAGACAAAAGACAAGACCAAAGCAAGTTCAGATTCATCAAGGAAATTCTGCTACCACTATTTTAAATTAACTTAGATGTTTGTAATAGTAGTCTCAGGGGATCTCCTAGTAAAACCAACTGTATTGTTTGTTGTTTATTCTATGTATTGTAAGTATAAGGGATATATTTTTTGAGTGATGGTGGTGTTCATGAGAGAAAAAGGATGGTGGAGATAAGTAAGTAAGTAAGTAAGAAAGGCAAGGCAAGTTTATATATTTATATAGCACATTTCGTACACAAAGGTAATTCAAAGTGCTTTACATAAAAGTTTAAACAATAATAAACACAGTAAAACAATCATAAAAACAATGATCACAGCAATAAAACAAAAAAAATGTAAAATGTAATGATTTAAAAATGATTTAAAATTTGAGTAAAAGTGCAGATGCATTATCAAATGTGAGGGGGTGTAGTATTAAAATAAATAATATATATATAATATACATGTTCATGTCATGTGTAAACAGGGCCATTGTTCCTGGGTGATTCATTTGGATATATTTTTATTTTTATCAGTTCTATACACCACATACATACGGCTGTGCATTACAATGTTTATACCACTTTGTTAAATGGTGATGTTGTAAACTGTTTGCTAATGGCTTATTAATTCGTCATAAGGTGACAAATTCAAATGCAATGTAATTTCCTTTGTTAAATCATTTGTTTATTTAAATATTTATGAATCATAACCATGATGCACGTCTTCCCGACAAGCCTTAACAATAGGCTTTGTTTGTCAAGCAACACAAGTGTATTAGTTAATGAACAAGAGAACGTTTATTTTTCTTCCGATTGTTATTCTTTTTATTATAATATTAATAATAATATTACATTTTATTTATAGAGCGCTCAAAGCCGCTTTACATGCAGGTACAGTAATAAAATACATCAACACATTTATACATAATCAGACATTTTAAACATTATAAAACATATACAGAAGGACAGCACAAATAAAAATGGATGAACTAGAACAGGGGTGGGCAAACTACGGCCCGCGGGCCACATCCGGCCCATTGGTCTTTTTAAACCCTTATATTGTTTTGTAGTTGACCTTTATATTAATTAAGGGATTTAATATTGTTATTGTTATTCAGTTTTTTCAGTTGTCGGTCTGTAACCAATCTGAATCTAAATCAAAAAAATTATTTTTATTGGATTATTGGAATATTTACAGAATATTCTTACACTTCTGATCGTCAGCAGCAGCCTATCAAAATATAAAATTTACTGCTTTTTAAAGGGAGAAAATTAATATTGAGCAGGGAAGTTATTGTCGGTTTGGCCCTCGAACACAGTTAATTGCCCAGCCCTGAACTAGACGAAGATATGGGTGTGGAAGGAGAAGGAAAATAAAGTAGTTGGAGGCTGTAGGCAGATTTGAATAGATCGGTTTTGAGTAGTGATTTGAAAGTTACCAGGTCTATACATTGTCTGATGGGTTGTGAAAGGGAGTTCCCGAGGCCAGGGGCGGCTACAGAGAAAGCTCGGTCATCTTTCTGCATTCACAGAGAATACAACTCATGTGCATGGTCATATCTGTCTATCACGTATTTAATAATAGTTTTTTAAAGTGCCTCAATCAGTCAGATTTAACAACTTAACGAACTTGATTTATAAACTAGCCTTTCAGGTAAAATGTTTGTTTTGGCTCTGCTTGCTTTTGCGCAAGAGCAGCTTAAGTAGCGTATCTGATAGAAGGCGTCACACTCGCTTGAGCTTCAGTGAAGCTCTAAACTTTCCTACAAAAAAGGTCATGGAGAAAAACAAGCGGGTGGGGGAGGAGACCTGCCTCTGGTTTAGCTACTATTTTATGTTTTTTTTTTATTGAATTGTATAGATTATAGTCATTTGTTGCATTATTTTAGGTTCAATCCTGAGGGGTCGATGTCCAGTATGGTTTGGCGATCTGCAGGATTCAGCTCATCTGTTAGCTTCTAGGTTATGTAAAGACTAAAGTGCGCTGGACAGCGGCCACTCACAACCGGAACTAATGCGCCCTGATGAGGGCTCTCTCATGGCCCGAGCTGTGGTCAGTGTTTTGAAAGAAAAAAATAATGATTGTAGCTTTGTTTACTCCATAAATACACCCGAAAATGCTGACTCATGCAAGGTAGCAGAACTCAGCTTGTGCTGTGGGTGGTTTTAAGGTTTCTCCCTCATCTTTTCGAGCGTGTCTCACTTCCACCCCTTTCCTTCCCTCTGCCGCAGCTCTACTCGACCTCCCCGTCCAGCCGTCCTCTGAGGTGCTGGGCTTCAGCCAACCCGCCGCTGTGGCCTCGCAGCTGCCCTTCCGATTCTACGACCAGGCACGGCGCGGCCCCGCCTTCGCCTCCGTGGATAAAGTTCCAGGTAACTCCGAGTGAAAGGAGACGGCTGCTCTCCAGGTGCTGCACCACACAACAGTATGGGCATTAATGCACACCTGCAGTGCTCGGGAGTCTAGTCAGATGCACATAATCACTGTAAAAGTCCATTCCAAAAGTTTTCAGTCTACAAATCCAATGTAAAGCTGTTTATCTATGCGCTAGGGGTGGAGCCGAACTCGAATACGGAATTCGGAAATGCACAAGTAACGTGTTTTTTCCAAATACGTTATTCAGACAAATATTTCGAAAAAATTCGGGAACCACCCCTTACCACCCCAATCAATTAATCAATCAATTGATACAAAAAACAATTCATGCAGTGGGTGGAGACCCAAAAGACATTTTCTTCCAATTAAGGTATTAATCATTTTTAATAAACAAGAATATAGTGATTTACTGTATTTATGCTTTTTTTACATTTTGGTGTAATAATTACATTTTTTTGGTGTAATATTTACAGATTAAAAAAGCAAATGCTTTGTGCTGAGATGAATAGGATTCTACAAACTATTGATGATTTTACCCCATTGTTAAGCTTGATAGTACAGCTTGGTTGTTCCTCATTTACAGTTTTGTGGTTTTTCTGTCTATATCCACCAAGAGTCTAAAAGCAAATATAATATGTCATTAGTAGCACTTTTAAGTGGTACATTAATAGTATACTAAAGTAAAACCGTGTGTATTCTTTGTTTAAAAAAAACAGTTGATTCATGATGTGCCTGTAAAAGACTTTAATGAATTCACACAGAAACATGAATAATTCTAAATGGTTCATAAAGGTTCTGTAAATTTTTATATCAATTGTACAGCAAATGCATTTTCAGTATCTTCAAAAACGTTAGAAATGGTCACATCATCATCATGATTATACATCAAATACAACAGGATTGTTGACATCAAACCTAATAATACAACATGCCACGAGTAGAACATTTCCATTTCAAAAAGGCATAGTTTTGAATCAGAAATATTTTAGCCAATTAACAAAAACCCACTCAAACATCCTAGTTCTGTTTTCGCCAGAAGTTCTATAACAGTTCTCCTTCTCAAGACTGTGGTTTTTCTTTCATTGTTTCATTGCATTTTCTGCACCGTCCTGTTGCGTTTGCCGCTTCCTCTGAACCTGACCATGAAAAGTCACAGCCAAGCATGAAGATGATCAAACCTTACTTGGATTTCACATTTCTTCTTTTCGGTCACAGACCAGTGGAGCAAATTACCCTTCATTTTAAATGGAATCCGAATGTGTAGACATCCTGTTTTTGACATCTTCCCACATCTTCATAATAAATGAATAATATTTTATATGTGTTTATATATATATATAATTTTTTTTTATCAAATCCCACTCCTAATATATATAATTATATAAAATCCCACTCCTATATATATATTAGGAGTGGGACTCGATTATAAAAAAAATGTATGTAATTAATTATAGGCATTGTTATTCATTAATCTCGATTAATCGCATTCAGTCGCAATTGACAAATTCCCCTTTGCTTGGAATGCAAAGTGTGATTAAATGCGTTATTCTTTTTTAACGCATTTTTTTTTCCAAATTAATTAATCGCTATTAACGCATTAAATTTAATGTGTTAATTGCGATTAATTAATTTGAAATATATATATACACACACATGTACATAATGACCTTAATTCATTATGTGGTATTTTTCATCTGTTCTTCATAACTGCCAATGGCAATTTGTAGTCATCATTGTCATATTTAGTTGTTGCTTATCTTGATGACATTCTTAAGTGATTTTTATCAACCTTGTACACAATGAACCTTAGTGTAGTTTCTGTTTTGGCTGGAATTGCTACGCTCTGTGGTAAAACACTTTCAGTACATTTCAACAATCATATGATCCTATGAAATCTGCTGTGTGTGTTTGTGCGTGTGTGTGTGTGTGTTACTATATGTGTTAGTATACATAGATGTGTTTGTGTATGTATTGTGTGTAAGTATATGTTTGTGTGTGTGTGTGTGTGTGTGTGTGTGTGTGTGTGTGTGTGTGTCTTTTTCTCTCCCCTAA
>JBBMFX010061395.1:0-10844 GCA_037832545.1 Rhabdalestes septentrionalis
ATTCATGGAGTAGCCATAGTGGAATGAACATAATTATTGCTGTTTGTTAAAAGCTGAAAATATAATGATACATTTTGGAATTAAATGATGAATTAAACTGATTTCAAACAATACTGCAAAGAAATTCAGATGCTTGCTTAATTTTAGATATGAAATGAATGCGGGTCATTTGTGTGCAAATAAATATAGGTGCATAAAACGTGTCATAATCCAAAAATGAATGAAAACAATGATTGATGTTTGTGAAAAACTAAATAAGTGATGGAAACTTGGTATATTAAATGACAAAATCAATTATTTTTTAAAAACTAGCTAAGAAACACAAACCCTTCAACAAAACTCCATAGAAAATGAATGTTGTGCTTTAGAGGGGTAGTGACAAATAAAGTATATTTATTTAAAAAGGTTTAGAGATATAAATTAAAAAAAGTTTTGAAATGAACAAAAATAAGTTAATTGAGGAATTCATGGAGAGTTGGCTCATGGAAATGAGCTATTGCAGAGATACAAAGCACCCATGAAAGGGTTAAGAAAGTTTTTGCTGTTTAGTTAACTGTTCTCAAACCCACCTCAGTTTATACATTTTAACCTTAGCTTACCAAGCAAAGCTATGCTTTACCATGTTCAAGACAGCCTCCAAACAATGTTTTGGCACAATAATACAATAATTCAAAACAAATGTTCAGCCTTGCCAGTGTTTGTCATTTGACAAACTTTGAGAAAACTTTCCTGTGATGTGTGATGTGCTAGTTTGCTAACAGATGCTAAACCAGCATCATATGGTCACAGCTACCATTTGCTACAGCTTACCATTATATTACTTCTGAGGGAATTGTCAAAGTAGCGGATTGTGTTATCCAACAGTCAACATCAGGGCAAGCAGTCAGTGCGTTTTTGATCAACCAGTTTGTCCGGTACCCAGTTTGAAACTGACAACCAAGCCCATGTGTTTAAAATAAAATATTTATATTTTTTGTCACGGAGTCTTATTGTGTGTTTTTTTTTAATTTATAATAAAACCATGTCTACCTGTATTATTTTACATGGTGCTTTTGCCACTCTGCCACTCTGATGGATTGTGTGAACTGGGAACACTGGGAATGCAGCATCTAACCTGTATGTGTAGGCATTTGGAGCCAGATCTTCTTAGTAATCTGATTCAAATGATCAGACTCATTAAAAAGAGTTGAAATTCCCATAATTAATCAAGTGATACTCTATTAGGAATAGCAGACTTGTGTTGAGCGTATCTGCACATTGTTATGAGATGTCACTTTTCTTGTACTTTTATTTTAATTCCTCTTGGTTTTATGAGACATTGGTGACTGAAATGTAAAAAATAATCACAAATTTCAGCCATGAAACGGAGCCCTGGCTTGAAGGACGGGTTAAATGCAGAGAAATGGTTCACGCTGTGGGCTGTGTTCACATGTGACTATAAGGGGCCACTTAACTTTACAGCACCCCTGGAGATCGAAAACGAACGAAGTGTTGGTGTTGGCAATGAATAAGCATGAGTCTTCCTCGCTGTAAATGAATACTGAAAAAGAGGCAGCATTAAACACAGACACTGAAGAAGCTGGGCTGAATAGTTTTATTTACTTGGATGTTCTATTTGGCTTTTAACTCACTTTTTACTGCTAAGTGTATCCTGCTGGCTGGTCCTGAATGGAGGATTGTTTATTTATTTCAGCATCATGCTTCTAATCTTGCTGTCTAAAAGAATGATGCAATGTTTACAGAACTTGAATAAGTCAAAGAAAACAAATCTCTTGTTCACTCTTAAGCAAACTGGAAATATGTATCTTTGACATACTTCTAGTCGTGTCTTACCAGTCAATTGGTCTCAGAGGAGAGTGTGGATTACAGCAGTGTTTTATACTTTTCCTCAGTAAATAAGATGGGATTCAGGTGATCACTGATCAGTCCCTCATAAAGCAGAAGGAGGAGCTTGTGGAGGAGTTTAACACACACTGGCATGAAATGGTTGTGATATGCATGGAGAAGCTGATTTAAACAAATCGTAGTGGTCAGTTAGAGCTCTCTATATATTGTATATACATCACTGGATTGTTTCAGATCTGAAGGAAGGGTTGAGCTTGTGTTTCTGTTTGACTTTGGTTCAATTTTGACTTTACCGTGCTGATCATGCTTATTAATGGGAACTATGCTGGACAAATACATGAATAAATAAATAAGAACAACGCGGCCTTAAATATTTTAGACAGCTAAACTAATGACATAAAGTGGTATTACATATGTAAAACTATTACTTATAAAAAAGTAAAATGACATAATATTAAAAATGTTGTACATATACACATATACACACAAATAAATATATTTTTCTTACACTATGATCTACTTTCTTGTTATGTTGATATTACATCCTTTTTTTTAGATTTACTTTATTTTTTTTCCCAAATGTATGCAGGATCCTTTACAACTTATAGCTGTTAAAAGCATAATTTGGCACTTTTGTGCTCCTGGGTTCTTAGTTTGCCTGGTGTAAGAAGGGCTTTTACTGTCAACAAAGCTATCTGAACCTCAAAACGCACTTCTTCACTCTGCAGTTTACATCTAGAGCTCTGTTTATCACTTTCCGCATGACGCACCACCTTCAAAACCAAACGATTATCAAAATATCAAAGACTACTTTGTTGTTGTAGATCCATACAGTGTACCTTTAACGTTAGGGTAAAAAAAGCATGCAGCTGGAGCAGTGTTCAGGGAGAACAGTCCCCATGGCTACAGTGTCGCCGTTCTGTGATCTCCCCCAATTTTAAAGGTCCCTGTCACTTACGAGTTCTTGCCACGAGCCCCTTTTAGCGTCATGATTCTGATGGGCCAATTACAGAAGATGCCACTCATACGGTGCTCCAGCTTGGACCAGACTCTTCTCCATCTCTCGGTGAAGAGCACAGCAGAGAGTGTAGGAATGGCTTTTTCAGAGACTGAGTGATAGAATGGGGGAAAGTAATGGTCCATTTTTTCCCATTTCGTCACAGCAAAATGACTAATAACAGAAGTCTTTCCAAAAACGCAGAGGAGAGGCTTTATTTATGTTTCACAACAATTACACAATAATTGGATCATATGAATGTAGCAAACTGGATCTTCAAGACAATTGGCTATGGACAAAAATATTGGGACACTTGACCATTACACCAAAGGGACTTGCATTCAAATAAATTTATTAAAAGCAACTCAGGTGTAAACATATCACAGCACAGTGTGAACAACCTCCGCATTTAACTCATTCACCAAGTGAAGCAGTGGGCTGCCGCCAACAAGGGGCACCCGGCGAGCAGTGTGTGGGAACAGTACCTTGCTCAAGGGTACCTCAGTTGTGAAACTAGCTGTTGGGTTTTGAACCCACAACTTTCTGACTCTCATCGCCCTTACAATGTATCTATGGCTTCAAACTGAATTCTGGAATTACTTCTTGTAACTTGTAAATGTAAATGTTCCCTGGTTTTACAAACTAGGACAACTTTTGTTTTGTTTTTTTTTGCTTTGAAACTAAGAACTTTTTTTTATAAAAATGTGCGATCACCCATTGTCAAATTTTTTTATCATAGAAAAAAATGAGCAGCAGTGTTTTATTCTATTTATTACATAGAATAAGCTTAACCATAAAAGTCTCTGTATCTTCACTCGACGAGTGTTATTTGAGAGTGTTGTAACCAGGTTCGATTTCAGAATATTGCTAAAAGGGTTTTACCTGCAGGCCACACTGTATAACAAAATCATATCAGCTCTTTACATATCCATTCCTGCTATTTTTCGCCCCCAGGACTACACTAAAGACCTATTTACGCAGCGCAGCAGCAGGGCTGTGCCTGCTTCAAATGCTAAATCTCCCGGCAGGTAGCTAGAGTTGATATGCTATAGCAATAAATTACCATGGGAACAGAGGGGAGCAGAAAAATATGACACACGAAATGAAATAGGAAAAACTTCACAAACCTAAACCAAGGTTAAGAGGACTTTTTTTTTTTACAAAGCTTTGACACTTTGACATTTCGGATGTTGCTGAGTTCAAATATACATGAGCTTGTCCATTTTTCCAAAAAAGGTAATAACGCATTTTCACTTTTGCCTTTGCACAGTAGTGTTGCACTGTTTGGTCTCATTTTGGTATCTTTTTCCTTTACGTTTAGCCATATTTGTCATGTCTACCAGGGGAAGGAGGAACTCAAAACAGCGCTCTGTAGGAAACACAACACAAATGCATTAACCAGTAACACAGCATTCTACGTTAGGACTCTTCCTAAAGCCCTTGAATAATGTTATCTCCCTCTTATGGCCAATGAGGCAGCTCCATCTTTGGCAAGGCAGGAACAGATACTTCTAGACCCCAGTTTGGTGGTCCCGAGAGGACTCTGGAACCAAACCCACACTACGTACAGCAGCCCACGGGTTCTCCAGTCCTCTGATGGGACAGCCCAGCTGCTGACTTCTGTGAGGCAGGGAGAGAGCGAGGGTGAGAACGTTCAGAGCTTAGTGACACGATATGAATTGTAGACGCCATCTTCTTCTTTGGGTGAACAAGAGGACGAACAGAGCAGACACCCGGCCTTGACGTTGACCACAGGCTGGGACACAAACACCAGTAACAAGACAGAGACACTTGATTTATAACACAAAGACAGATGACTCATGGGTGACACTGGCAATAATACATGCACATGATAAGTGTAAGGCAGCTGAGGTGTGTGTGGGTAGCTGCTTGTGTGAATTATGTCTCTTTGAAGGGGACCGTAATGTTGGTAGGAGTTTAAGGAGCTTAAGGACACAGCAGTAAGTGGATCAGTGGAAAGAGTTATAGTAGCAGTAGAGGTCACAAAAGTAAAGAGAGGAGAAATTAAATACTGCTCAATGTGTCACAACACTCAGTGTTGCCTGCTTTGTCCTGACACTAAATTGTGAATAACTTGTGAAGGAATAGTTCGCCCAAGATCTCATTAGGGTGGCCTAGACTTGCTGAAGTGTTTTAGAATGACTTTAGTGTGACTTATAGTGAACCATAAAAGTGAATTAAAACTCATTTCTACAGGGAGCCATTTCAGACAATGTCAGGGTGGTTATTCACAAAGCAGTTGTAAATTAGGGAGTTCTAAACCACATTAAGTCTGTTTCCCCTTAATAAGGTCAGGATGCAGTTTTAGGGGTCTGAGAGAAGGTTTGATGATATAGAGGTTAGAACATTGCAAAGGTGAATCTGAATGACTCAAAAGACTGCAGTTCCACATCTCAACAGAGCAAATCTAGAGGAATTTGTAACATTTCTAGTCGACATGCAGCACTGGGCATGGCTCCAGAGTGTCCAATTCAATGAAAATGCTTTTAGTCCTGCTTGATTACACTTTTTCAGCTCTATTCTAATCATTCTAATGCCAGGGAACGTTGCTTTTCCATTGTCAGTTGTGAGTACACTATATATCAATCTGTATAGAACAGTTACTTCCAATTACTCAGTTTGACTTAAGAGCTTGTTGTTTGTCTTAGTCTTCACAATAAAATCACCCTCCCTGTCTAAATCAGTTTTTTTTTCTTGATGTATGATCTTTCTTCATGGTATGTTTTCTTTTCGTTATCTTCTACTTTAGTTTATTTTACATTTACACAGTGCGAAGGAATAATTTTAGTGCTCATGCAAGGCAAGATGCCCAATGAATGCTTGTTATGAATATATAACAACATGTGTGTGGCAGGCATAAGAACCCTGCTGAGACTAGGCGAGGGGGAAAAATGCCTTAAGTAAAATAAAACTCAAAATTGAGCTGTTGCTTCAAAGCATTCAATCATAAACAGAAAGAGTTACCATCTCACATTAGCACCCTTTTTCGCGTCACTTAATGAATTCATCTTTGGAATGTAAATTAGCTTTCTTCATTGACTTGGAAATTGCTTTGGTGTTAGTTTTTAATCTACAGTTCCTCTGAGAAGGTAAACTCTGATTATTATTCAAATGAGAGTCCGCGGTTCGCACAGATTTTCCGTTCGCATTAAGGACAGGCTAATTTGAAGAAGGAAAACATATAATTGAACCTTTTAAAGCAGTTCTGTTCTAAATTACAATTCTCTCCATATCTTCGGACAATTACATCAGAATGTGGTTTAACCAAAAGAAAAATGTTTTTTACCAAAGGTTTAACCCCTCTGCATAATTGAATCATTTGATTATCTTGAAGTTTCTCCAGCTGAACAAGGCTGTGCATAGATCCTCAAAGATTAAGGAAGAGTACAAAGCTCAAGAGACAGTGGACTGCATGGAATTGTACAAAAACACATCACACCATATAACTTTACTGGCTTGGCTTTTATTCAAGATACTATGAATTAACATCAGAAATGTTAATTGCAAATAGATTTTGTGAATATCTTGATAGTACATTATTTACAGTTCATGGATTTAATTGGTTATAACTGATATTCCCAAACTGACAGACATACATGGGTTAAAAAATCTGAAAAAAGTCTGAAGTACATTTAGTGGACGCTTTTATCCAAAGCAATTTCTATTCCCTAACTACAGGGGGCAGTCTCCCCGGAGCAACTTGGGGTTAAAGGTCTTGCTCAGGAAACCAGGGGTGGTCTGCTGAAGGTAGGATTTGAACTCATGACCTTTTGGTGCAGAGGTATGTATCCTAGCCACTAGACCACCACATACTCTGTCCTTTCTAGAGAAACGAAAATACCTTTTACTCTTATAGTCTTCACCTAACTCCCTTCACCTGCTTAAAAAAGTAACTGCACAGGCAGTGACTTTCTATTCAGCCACATCAACGACTCTTTAGAGCAAACACTGTCACAGGTGTAGGGTTCAGCTGAGAGTGAATTCTACTGTGGAGATTAAAGTCTTCATTTAATTCATTTTTGACATTATAAAATGGTAGAAGACAACTCAAGCTCATTTGTCTGTGATCACATGCGGAGTTTTTACATTCAAAATCTCACTTCCTGGCTGAAATGAAAACTTGACGGAGGTAATGTCATTAACAGTTGTGAATGGATGGCCCAGGAAATCGTTTGGGGTCAAATTTTGTTGCCATAATTTTATCATAGGTCTGAAAATAAGTCTCTCTTTCTAGCTTTCTCTCTCTCTCTCGTTCTCTCTCCCTTTCTCACCCTCTCTCTTTCCTTCTCTCTCTCTCTCTCTTTCTCTGTCTCTCTCTCCTTTCTCTCCCACCCTGTCCCCATTTCCTTCTTTCTCTCTCCCTCACTTTCTATCTTTTTATCTCTCTGTCTCTCTCTCCCTTTCTCTCCCTCGCTTTCTTTTTTTTCTTTCTCCCTTTCTCTCTCTCTATTTCTCTCCCACTTTCTCATTCTCTTTTTCTGTCTCTCTCCCGTTCTGTCTCTCTCTCTCCCTTCCTCTCCCACCCTCTCCAGTTCTCTCTCTCTTTCTCCCTCTCTCTCTCTCTCTCTCTCTCTCTCTCTCTTTCTCTCTCTCTCTCTCTCTCTCTCTCTGTCTCACTCTCTCTCTCTCTCTTTCTGTCTGTCTGTCTCTCTCTCTGTCTGTCTCTCTCTCTCTCTCTCTCTCTCACTTTCTCCCTTTCTCTCTCTCCCTTTTTCCTCTCACCCTTTCTCTCACACTCTCCCTTTCTTTCTCTCTTTCACTCTCGCTCTCTCTTTCTCTCTCTCTCACTCTCTCTCTTTCCCTTCTCTCTCTCACTCTTTTCTTTTTCACTCCTTTTCTTTCTCACATTCTTTTCTCTCTCTCTCTCACTCTCTCTTTCTCTCTTTCTCACCCTTTCTCTCTCTCTCTTCCTCTCATCTTTGCCCTTACCCTTGCCCGCTGCCCTTGTCACAGATAGTGCCCCAGACAGCGGTGTTTCACTACGTCAACTCCTGTGACACGCTCCCACATCCATTAGTTTCCCTTTTTCCCTGACATATGGACACCGGATCTGTAGCTTGCGGGCTCCGGCTGCGGCGAGATATCGAAAAGCAAATTAGGCTGAGTGAAAAGACCTTGGCTCACACACCACTATTCTGCCGACATGTTGTGCATCCATTGATTAGTTAAGAAATTCTGGCGACGCAAAGGTCAGGACTTGGGTGCTAAACCTCCAGGGGGGGGCCAAAATTCTAGGAACAGACAGGAATGCTATATCACAGCATGAGAAATCATCTCCTAGATAACAACGTAATTAGTCTTTGCAGTCAAATAATACTGCTGTCTGTAGATTTCAGTCCTGCCATTCTAATTATTTTCTCCAAGCCTGTCCCAACAAGCTGAAGCTAATGGGTTTGGAAATGACTCAAGTAGCTGTGGTTAATGGGTGCTCTTTCGAGGTTTGTTTGATGGAGAACTGGATCAATCTCTGACCTAAATAGATAGTGGGTTTTTAACAGTGTGCACAGAGCGACTAGACATCTACATTCAAATAAAAACAGCATACTAGCACGAGCCAGAGGGCACAATCATCAACCGGGGTTCTTCAGTTACAGATAAAATGTTCATTTACAGTAAGATTGGTTGTTTTAATTTGTAGTGGTGTGATAGTTAAGAACGCTATTAGAGAATCTATTGAGTTTTGACATTTACTGTGCATTAACTCATTCTTAAGTGGATAGCAGGGTTATTACATACTAACGGGGCATGAAATAAGACTGAGGTCAACATCCAGTTAAATTACCTACAATGTTGACTTTACACATACATTGCTCATTTAATTTCTGTGAGCTGAGTTGATTCCACACCAGGGGTTTCCACATTCTTACAACATGAGATCACAGGCAAATGTAAGACAACAGCAAAGCTTCAATATTTCCTGCTGACGCCCCAAAATAAATACCCTAAATATGGTCAGAAGTAGAAATGAAACAGGGGAGTAGGATGACGCCAGGCCTCTATAATGTGGAAGATAGGGGAGTTAGCAGCCAAATGAAAATCCAATATTTTAGTATTACATGAATGTAATAAGGATTTTAATCTTATTTTTATTTAAGGTTATTTTCTTCCAATTACAAATAATGGAATTTTACACCTGCTTTATGAATACCTACGAAAGCATTGATTATTTTCAGAGATTACCCAGACCTAACTTGTTAGGCAGTAATAAACATTCTATTAAACATTGGCACCAGCTTAATTGCTATTAAATATCTGCACTAGGAGTCTAAACTTTCTTGTTTAAATTAGTGGAATGAACAAAAGTAAGTTAAGAGCTCAAATGAAACAGGTTACCCTATTTTTCATAGAACGTACCTACCTAGCACCTTGTCATCCTGGCGAGTGTGTCCTCTGTGCCAGTGCACTGCTGCACCTCCTCTCCTCCCCAGGTAATGATGAGAAACAGCTTCTTAGGAAGAGAGAGCACTTTGTCCTTCAAACACTCCTCTTAGAATTCACCTCTTCACCTGTTCCTTAACAGTGGATTATTCTATTAAACCTATGTTGAGCAAGGCCACCGCAGAGTAAGGCAATAATAAAAAAGTAAGAATGTAACTCCTGTGCCTGCTGTCTTTTTATAAAATGGGACTCTTATCTAAGGAGAAGGGCTACGTGCGAAACCTTTTGGCTCAGCCTACAGTGAAAGCTTCATTGACATATTAGATTTATTGTGCTCTGTTTTTGTCATTTTTCATCCCTGTTCTCCTAAGCTTTGCGCCTGAATGTTGCAGTTATTAGCCAATGGAAAAAACAAAGTCCCCCTCTGTACCTGGGCATGGCAATTTCTGTGACAGAACAGTTATTAACCCTAAGCTGAGCAGGGAAAATGTCCCTTTGTTTTTTAGGCTTTTTAAGTTCTTTTCTTTACACCTCATGCGTATCAAGCAGCATGTGTCCTGAACCTTTGGGTTCAAAAGGCATTATATAGAACATCCTGGGAATCTGGAGGCCAGGTTAACACCTTGAACTTGTCCTTGTTCCATAAACCATTCCTGAACCATGTTTGATGTGTGGCAGGAGGCATTATCCTGCAGAAAGTGGGTGTATTTGAAAGTGAAACGTGAAGTGAAAGGGATGCGTGAACAGCACAGAATTCTTCCTCTGCATTTAGCCAATTCACTAAGTTAAGCAGTGGGCAGTCAGCAACACAGCGCCTATGGAGCAGGGTGCGGAGACAGTACCTTACTCAGGGTACTTCAGAGGTGCTTAGCAGTCATGGACATCAAGCCCACATCTTCCTGATTGCAGGGTGAACACTCTAACCACCAGCTACCTGGGAGATACATGTCAAAGTTCCATCCACATGATAGACAGGACCCAAGGTTTCCCAGCAGATCATTGCCCAGAGCGTCACACTGTACCAGTGCCTTCTCCCCGCAGTGCATCCTAGTGCCATCTCTTCTCAAGATCAGTGATGCACACACACACTCAGTCATCCATATGACATAAAAGAAAATGTGATTCATCAGACCTTTTTCCACTGGTCCAATTCTGATGCACTTTCAGGATTAAACAAGGTCTGCATTGACACTCAGACTGGAGTCTAGGCAGCAAAATGTGATGCATTGTTTGTTATGGCACTATAGCTTTCTCAGCAAGTTGTGCTACAGCAGCTCTTCTGTAGGATCAGACCAGATGGGCTACCCCTCACTCCCAGTACACATCAGGGATCCTGTTACTGGTTCATTGGTTGTACTTTTTTGGGTCGCATTGGTCTGGCTATCACAGTTTGTCAGTTCTGAATATATCTGCTATTGATGCTCCGATCGATCGGCGGATGATCGGTATCGGCCGATAATCAGACTTTATGACTCGATCAGGACTCGTTAAACTCGCCGATCTTAGGAACCGATCACAATTGATGGCGTCAATGTGTGAGGACTAGGGACGGGTACCGAACCCGGTACTTCATCGCCTAATTATAAAAGACAGAAGTATGGAT
>JBBMFX010061425.1:0-10844 GCA_037832545.1 Rhabdalestes septentrionalis
ACCGTGTCCAAACGTCTCGAGCGCCCTGTATACGCCCTTTGGCGTAGGATAGGCAAACGGCGGAAGTGGTCTGTTGCGTGAATACGTCACTCGTTGTTTACACAGAGCACAGAGATTCCGGCGTTTGCGTAGCCTACGCCAAAGCGCTTACACAGGGGTGTCTTCGATTGGACACGGTCATCTAACAGGTAAAAAATAATATAAATACTATTCAGTTTCTCACAAAAACCGATCGTTTCGTGTCTTAAGACAAAAGATGACCTGCAGAAAACACATGACTGAGAAAATGATTGGGTGAAAAGGAGAATGTCTGTTGGGGACTTTGTCACTGTGAACATTGCAGGCAAAACCAAATCCTACAACTATGTTGGATTGGTTAAGAAGGTTGATGGAGCTAACATCAGTGCAAAGTTTCTAAATTTATAAGAGGTCTGTGAATGGAATGCTCATCTTGACTTACAAAGAAAATGATGAAGGAGAAGATGTGCATAAGAAATTACACCACAAAAAAGCCAGGGTGCAGAAATGTATGTTCCCCTGTAGCATTGACAAGTGGGATGTCATAGTAGGCCAGCCCTGTGAAGAATTGCAGTCAATTTGGTCTTCATTTGAATTTCATTTTGTTCTGAAAATGTGTTCATGTGTCGCAAGGCCTTGTTTAAGAGAATTTGCCTCCGATGTCATAAAATACCTTTAAAAAGAATTGCTGTTTTAATTTTCATTTTGAAAATAAGATAATGAATTTTGATGTGCTCATGTGGAGCAATAGGCTTGTAGAAAATTGGCCTTTGATGTTGTAAAATAAGATAATAAATCTTAAATAATTTTCTATTCCTTATACAGAATTACAGTTCCTGAGATCAAAATATACTTAAATAAATAATGGCAAAATTCACCACAATGTATTCTCTTCAAAGGCACTACTTGCCCCACATTGGGGGCAAGCTGTGCGATGAGAGCACTTTTTCCTTAAATACTACATTTCAGATACAAAGGGATTGTTCCCAAGGATGCACGACCACACGTGATAACAGCAGCCAGGGGCACCAACCATGAACAAAATTGTATTTTAATTGATAAATACTCTAACGTTAGCTGCTTCTTCTGGTTCAGTAGCAACAGCACCTATGTCTGATGTTTGGTCTTCTTGATCAGCATGCTTGACCTTTTTTTTTTTTAAAGAAATAGCCCAATGTGCGTTGTTGCTTTCTTCTTTTCAACATGTCAGGAACAATCTTGTAAACATATATTGCTAACTAAGCGAGCTTGTGGGGGGGTCAGTGTTGGTTGTTAGCCCCCTATGAGGGTGCAAGCAGGCTAGTAAGAAACTCTAAATATACATTTATATTTTATTTATTTTGCACCTGTGAGTAAACTCATGCCCAAAATGGCATTTATTTGGTCATCACATCAATATTTCAGAGCTCCCCCAAAATTATTTTCACAGATCATGTTTCCAGGGGAGCTCACATCACCAATAGGAGAGCTATAGCTCCCCCTGCTCCCCCTAGTTCATACCCTGCCAGGGGCATAGCACACTTTTGCTGAAACGCGATTCCATCCCATCCCACTTTAAAGGTAAATGTGTAAAAAAAAAAAACAATGTTACATTTTTATACTTTTTCTTGCTTCATAATTGTTAAATGTTATATCGAAAAGTTCAATCAAAATAAAAATGTTAAATCTAAATGTTAAATGTTATATCTAAATGTTAAATCTACATCTAAATGTTAAATCTAAATCTAAATGTTAAATGTTAAATCTAAATCTAAATGTTAAATCTACATCTAAATGTTAAATCTAAATCTAAATGTTAAATGTTAAATCTAAATCTAAATGTTATATCTAAATCTAAATGTCCCAGCTTCTATGGGCGAAGGCAGATGATCGCCAGCACATCTAAATGTTAAATCTAAATGAAAAGTTAAATCCTATCTAAATGTTAAATCTAAATCTACATGTTAAATCTTAAATCAAAATCTAAATATTGAATCTAAATCTAAATACTAAATCTAAATCTAAATATTAAATCTAAATGTTAAATCTTATATCGAAATTTTAAATCTAAAATTCAAATCGAAATGTTAAAATCGAAATCTGAATGTTATATCTAAATCTAAATGTTACTTTTTAAATGAGGAAGATATGCTACTTGGCCATGCCTCGTGATTACAGTTGTCGTTATTAGACCACCTGATCATCTTGGACAAAAGTATAGGGACACCCAGGCAGGGTGACCGGTTTTCTAACTCCAGATTGCCATCTCACTGAGCCCTATGTAAATGTGAAGCTTCACATTTCGATTACGAGATATATATATATATATATTTCATATTTAACCTATACATTTAAGATAATTTAAAGCAAATCCTCCATGTTGTTGAGGGAATATCACAGCACCAAGTACCAGGCAATTTTAATCACAGGGCGTGGCCAATTAGCATATCTAATGCAGTTCATATATTTAACATTTAACATTTAGATTTAACATTTCACATTTAACATTTAGATTGAACATTTAACATTTAGATTGAACATTTAACATTTAGATGTAGGTTTAACATTTAGATGTAACATTTAACAATTAGATTTTGATTTAACAGTTAGATTTAGGATTTAACATGTAGATTTAGATTTAACATTTAAATTTAGATATAACATTTAACATTTAGATTTAGATTTAACATTTAGATATAGGTTTAACATTTACATTTAACATTTAGCAATTAAGCAGCAAGAAAATGTACCAAAATGTAACACTATGTTTTTAAAAACACTTTTAGCTCTAAATGTGTCTAATTTGTGTGAACATTAGATTAGATCATATTAAATAATCATTTGCAGACAAATGGCCTGTCTCAATTTTAGATTCGCGGCCCAATCAAAAGCCTTCGTGGCCCATCACTGGTCCCCGGCCCAGTGGGTGAGCAACTGGGCTTAAATCGAACACAATCTTCACACTTATTGGACACAATTCCCCCACATTCTTCGATTTCTCTCCACTTATTGGCCCCACTCATGAATAACCTAAAAGCAAGATGGCTGAAATATTATACAATTAAATATCTTCTCTTACAGAACTAGTGAATTCAAGTGCATTTTTATATTGTGAGTGAAGTGCATGAACACATTGCATTCAGAACTTTAAAAATTGTTGAAAGATATAAAAAAACTCTTTAGGCCTATAACAAAATAGTGTGTAAATATTGGCCCATATATTAACTGTAATCACTGTAACCAGATGTTAACTATAATCACTGTGACATTCAAGATAGAACTCTTCTGGAGGATATGGACAGAGCAATGAACGTGGAGAAGGGGGAGTTCATTATTCAGGTGGCGAGGCAGATTACCATATGCTTGATGACATTGAAAATAAATAGATTTTAAAAAAATAAGGCCAGGATATAAAATAACAGGATTTGGCTATCATGTTTTTGATGAACATATGGAAAAAGAGCTGGCAAAACATAATGGCACTACCAGCAATGTTTAACTGTTTAACTACCTGTCGTAAATCCCCCCCAGCAAGAAGCACGCAGACACCTGCTGACTGTCATCAGGTGAGGGTTGTCAAATAGTCCAAATAGTTCAAATAGTCTGGGACTGGACCTGAGATGACAGGCTCTATAGTCCGGGCTGGGACCGGAAATGGCTGGCTCCGGACCGGTGAGGGCTGGCTCTGGAGTCTGGTCGGGGGCCAGAACTTGGTTTGTCGCACGAGGTACAAGATGGTCTGGAGTCGCGACCGGTGTGGAAACCTTCTCGAGGGGCCTCCTTTTCCCATGACGAGGGGCCGGAGTGGGTCGCGGGGTTGAGGTGTCAGGCATGGGTGCTGAATGGGGTCCAAGCCTGGGTCGGGGTGCCAGAATGGGTATGGGGAGTAAGGTTGCTAGCCTGGGCCTCGTTATAGGGCCTGCCTGGAGCTGAGAGAGGGAGTCGTGGCCGTGCTGGAGCTGAGAGAGGGAGTCGTGGCCATGCTGGAGCTGAGTGAGGGAGTCGTGGCTGTGCTGGAGATGAGAGAGGGAGTCGTGGCCGTGCTGGTGCTGAGAGTGGGATTCATGGCCGTGCTGGAGCTGAGAGAGGGAGCTGGGGCCCATCCGGGTCTGAGAGAGGGAGCTGTGGCCCATCCGGGTCTGAGAGAGGGAGCTGGGGCCCATCCGGGCCTGAGAGAGGGAGCTGGTGCACGTCGGGGCCAGAGAGAGGGAGCTGATGCACATCTGGGCCAGAGAGAGGGAGCTGGGGCCCATCGGGGCCAGAGAGAGGGAGCTGGGGCCCATCTGGGCCAGAGAGAGGGAGCTGCTAGACTGCCACGAAGAGGTAATTTGGACCCAGTGCTGAATCAGCTGCTCAAGCAGGAAGGGAGGATTTGGGAGAAGTGGTGAGTGAAGTTGGGGCTGGACCGGTGCGCTGGGCAGAGGCTGGACCGGTGCGCAGGGCAGAAGCTGGAACGGTGCGCTGAGCAGAGGTGGGACCGGTGCGCTGATCAGAGTCTGGACCAGTGCGCTGGGCAGAGGCGGGACCACGTCGCCGGGTAGAGGCGGGACCGGTGCACTAGGCAGAGGTGGGACCGGTGTGCTGAGCAGAGGCGTAACCGTCCCACGTGGGCGGTGGAGAGGACGAGCCAAGGGGCTCGGTCTGAGGGATGATGTTCGGCGTGGAGGTCCCCATCTTGGCTCGGGAGCGGGTCCTCCTCCTGCTGAGTTTTAACACCAACATGGGAACCATGGGGAGTAGAGTTTGCGGGTCCAGTCCCCCCGGGGGATCCTCTGGATGCCCGCTACAGCCATATAAACACCCCTCCTCCTCGGAACTGGCTGCCTAGCTGTACTCCATGGCGAGGTTTAGCTCGACCGCTGCCATTTTGGAGCCCGAGCGTCTTCTCCGTGTCTGCTGAGACTCTGCTCTTTTCTTTACACTGGGATCGAGGGGAAGCAGTGTCCGAGGCTCCAGAATGACTGGAGGTTCCCACGGACGACCCCTTCATCTGAGTCTGAGTCATCGTACCACGACGTACCATGACTCAGCTGCCCCCTCTCCCCCAGAGCTTGTCGACTTTACCAGAACCGGGGACGGCGGGGACTGGGGTGAGTGGATCCAGGAAAGCAAGTGGACCCCCCCCCGACCCTCTTCGTCCAAGCTCGTGTACCAGTCAACTCCGCAGCTACGGAGTGGTCCCTGTGGGCTTTCAAATAATAGGTGTCTCAATGGCCATTGAGAACACAAGGTGGTTACCTTACAAAATTCGTGGTGGTTGGGGAAAGTCCTTAAGGAGCAGCGATAGCGACCTCCCGTGGTCGCTGGCAATGTAGGTGGGGGTTGGGGTCCATGGTCTCACAGTGACCCCTGGCGGTCGCACACCAGAACTGTGACAGTACGAGGTGTGGGTTAAGTGTGCACTAATTAAGTACAAGTAATAGGGAACAATAATTATTTATCCAGGAAATTATCATTATCTGTTATCAGATAGTTCACAGAAATTGGGTACTTATTTAGAGTAAATGGTTTCAACTTATGTAAATCTGTATGGAAACTGCAAATAATTAATAAGGGACAAATTAAGAGATGTGCTAATAATTATAAGAAAATGTAATCTTTTCTAGGACTTGTTTGGTTTGCGGTCTTTAAACAGCCTCCATCTGTCATGCCTAGAGATGGGTTTCGAAACCCGGTTCTTACTCGGCCCCGGTACCTAATTATAAAGACATAAGACATGATTACTCTGATAAGGAATATGAGGATAAACAAATATACGGATTAGTATCTTGTAAAGTACAGAGACTAGACGTTAAGAAACACAGTTTTGATCTGGGTTATATTGTAGCAATATGCTAAGCTAGGATAGTGAAATTAATGGGTGTCATCTTGAATATATTGATTAAGAACACAAGACGAGAGGGCTCGCGCTTATGGAGTGACGATGGTAGAGAGAGCCAAACGATCCAAAGTATGGCTACATACTTGCAAAAAGATTTTTGCTCAAATAGGCGGAAACGCGATAAATGTATCAAAACATCCAACCAAGGGCTCTAAATCAGTGTTAATAATACTAGTACTTTCAGTTACATACAGCCTACATATAGGCTAAATATTTAGAGTAGTTTTTGCAGTAGCCTAAATAAATATTAAACATTAAAATGACTATGCTATAGTGCTGCATTCACAAATAATAATAATAAAGATAAATAATAATAAACTAAGAAATTATAAAGCAGAGCTCACCTAAAAGTTAATTTGTGGTGAGTCCAACCTTTTTAGATTCGGGTTAGAATAGGTTTAAAGTGTTATTCTGTTCTCACTTAGTTTTTAATTAAAAAACACAATGGAAGGACTGATAAAAGTACCGATAAGCGGTATCGACAGAAGTAGTAATACCTTTAAAACCTTAAGGATACCCATTCTTAGTCATGCCACACTCCTAAAGCAACCTCTCTTGGTAGAGCTACTGTCTTTAATAGGCACAACGTGGTGACGTGGTTTTGAAATAACTTTAAATAAACCTTAAATGGGCAATGTTGTATTTACGTTTTTATGTAGAATTACAGTTTCTGAAATCAAAATATATTGTTTTACTTCAATGATCAATGGCACAAGCTACCCCAATGTATTCTCTCTAACAAATCTATATTTCTTAAATATTATATTTCAGATCCAAAGAGATTGTTCCCAGGGATGCACTACATCCTGAAATATATTTACATATTTTAGATGGAAGCATTACTGTCATGGCCTCGCTTTAAAGTCACTTTAAGTAAAAACTAATTCACCACACTCTCTCCACAGTAGACGTTTCAGTGCAACTGTAACGTTCCTGACTGCCCGACAGACGATAACCTTAGAAACGTGTTAAGCGTCACCAATGTTATATAGAAAGTTCCTGTTTACAAAAAAACGAAGAGCAACACAAATAATCCGTACAGAACTGAGATAATGTCGGCGATGTGTCACATGTCACATGAGCAACATAACGTTCACACAGAAAATCGTTAGTAGATGATCAAATATCCCGGCGGAGAGATCTGCCGAGAATTTGGGCGTAAATGTCTACTGGCTCTTCAAGGGAGGGGGCTATATCTGACACTTCCCAGTCAGGTTTTAGAGAAAGAGGCTGAGAAAGTCAGGGAAGTAAACCTGCTGCGGGCAGGTTAGTTTTACGGAGTGTGTTGTCATAGTAATTAATCCAGAATTAACCTAAACTGGTTTTGTGAAACCGATAACACAGAGTTTTCGTAAATTCAGTTTAATTAAAAAAAGATTAATTAAACGGGCTTTCTGAAACAGGGCTCTGATCGTATTACTAACTGCCACAGCATAAACAAGCCATCACTAAGACGAGGGGGCCCGAAAGTCAAAAAGCAAAATAATTCGGAGGATATCTGTGGTTTCCACATGTGCTTGGGTTTCAGCGAACAATTATTAGGCTAATTCGGTTCTCGGATAAAAACAGCGAGATTATGAAGAGAGATAACTTAATGGGGAGCTGGATGTGCTGTTTGTTAGAGTGTTGCAATCAGAAGGTATAGGGTTCGAATCCCAGCTGCTAGTGTCATCACTGAGGTACCCTTGAACAAGGGACCCCCGGGAGCCGCCCGTTAGCGGCAGCTCACTGCCTAACCTGCTGAATGGTTTAAAATTTAAACTTAAATGCAGAGAAAGAATTTCACATTGTGCTGTGTTGTGTTCACACGTGACTAGAAGGCTTAATAAATAAATGAAAATAAATCAATAGTAGTAGTAATATTCACAGAATTAATAATATTTTTCAATGAATGTTTCTTAAAGGAACCAAAAGTGATTATTTTATGATACAGAAGTATAGTGCTACCATAATTTTGTTCTAAATAATAATAATAATCACCATCATCATCATCATCGTCATCGTCATATGTTTGTTGTCAGATGTTTGCAGCAAGTTTTGCACTCTGATGGATTCGAATCCTACTTTCAGCATACCACCAGCAAGATCCTTAAAACTAAGTTGCTCCTGGGAGATTTCCACTGTAGTTATGGAATGGAAGTTTGATAAACAATTTCCTCCGGGATGAAAAACGTTTTCTGATTAAGGCTCAGTTTGAGTGTTTTCTTGTCAGAAGCAGACAATGACTATTCATTTTTAATCAGTCACCTGTTCTTAAATACAAACACAATTTTTATATAGTTTGTACTTGTATGAGTGCTTTCAAATGATACTTTTACTTCCAAACGAGTAAAGACCATGAATATATTCTGCCTTACACTTGGTTGTTTCCTTTTTTACGTTTAATTACCATAACATTACACTGATTACTTTTACTGCCATGCACTGGTGTCCGTGCATCACGTCAGCAATTCATATAAACGATTTAGAGCCAAGAGCGCATCTGGGTTTCAACCGGATTTAGAAAATCTGTAGCCTCTTTATACATAAGAAAAAAATCGGTGTTCAGATTAAATTGTGTTTTCACTGAGCGAAAGGCTGTGTTATTCAGCACCGCGCACTAAAGACTATAACATTTTTGTTTTCGGAATAAGCAGTTAAATTATTTTTCTCTACCGATAAACTTTAGCCTCCAAAGACTGTGAGCATTAAGTGTAGACGTCGCCCCCTCGTGGACAACGCTGGTAAGTATTTCCTCTATTTGGGGGAGTAAACAAATAACAATACAAAAATACATATTATTATTAGTAGTAGTAGTAGTAGTAGTAGTAGTAGTAGTAGTAGTATTGTTGTTGTTGTTGTTGTAGTAATAATAATAATAATAATAATCATAATAATAATAATAATTACTATTATTAGTATTAGTATTGTTATTATATTATTATTATTATTATTATATTATTGTTATTTTTATTATTATTATTATTATTATTATTATTATTATTATTATTATATTATTGTTATTTTTATTATTATTATTATTATTATTATTATTATTATTATTAACGTATTTTGTTACTCATTTATATATTTATTTGATTATCCATAAATAGTGTGATAAAATATTCAATCTTACTGACTGGCTGTATTGATTGAGAATCCAATTTCATTAAAAATAGCAATAAGAACACGACAGTTTTAAAACTAGTAAACTGTGTATGTCTCCAGTAAACTGCAACAGGCTATATGATATCATTAATATATATTACTTTATATATATATATTATATCACATAGCCTATATATAGTGTGTTTTAAGAGGCTGCATGTTTAGCCTTTTGATTTTGCTTGGATGGGTGATGTTCTACATCAAACAGCTTGTTGTGAATATTTGATGATGAATCCGACTGATCACCCGACTGATAACTAGCTCTACCACCCGGTGACCTTTGGAAGAATGTCCTTTTCACAGCTCGCGAACAAACACAGAATGATTTGAGCTCCTTTTTTAAAACCCCCGTTCTTGACTCTACGACGAACAATTCCCGGACTTTGCGGTAACGCGCGTGTTCTGTTTTTTTTCTGTAAATATTGATGACCCTCATTCTTCCATTTTCAATAGAGACGAACCGAGACACACAAGGAGTCCAACATCACTATTGCAGGAAAAAACGAAGCCCAACACTTTTGCTCTCCTAAATTTTAAACAAGTTAATAAATATATTTTTTTGCGCAAGGAAAAAAAACGAATACACAATGGGGTGTATTTAAGCATTGCTGCTATTTATTATAATTTATATGCGGTATCTCCTGAAAAAGAACCCCCCTAATGGATCTCCTATTGAGTAATTAGGGTTTAGCCTTTTCTGTGAAACTCATAAAATTAATTTATATTTATAATTGAAAAACCTTCACTACTAAATACTGCGTTTTTGTCAAGAACCAGGAAGTTTAGTAGATGAATAATTAACTGTTTAGTCTGTTTCCGTCTTTACTCTCTGCAGGCCGAGGTCTACTGCACCACCGAGGTTATTATGTAATTATTGCATTAGTAAATAATATTTTGTGTTTGGTTCATCACCTTCTTTTCTCTTTCTAATAACTGATCTTAAAAAGGATTTGTTAGTTCACCCTAGTTCATTAAAGAGGCTACAGCACATTGCAAGCAAGGAGTTAAAACAGTACGATCTTGAATGATGAGCTGAATTGAAGTAATGAATTAGAAATAATAAAAATAACAATAAGAATGAAAATAATAATAACCCACCATTTTCAGTGGCCAGTTTTATTTTGAGAGCAGTTTACCCATCCCTGTATGATACGTAAAAGAAATCAAACAGATATTTTGGTGATTAGTTCTATTTTATTGTGTATATTTTGTATGTTTTCATAATCCAATTTGGAATGTTATTTTATTTAATCATTCACGGGACCACAATGCTGACTGGAATGTAATAAATTAGTTACACGTGTTTTTATCCAGCTATAGAGTTTGGGAAAATAAATATTTTTATTATACTGTCAGGAAAGCGGAGAAATGAGAGAATGCATATTATTTCAATTTTGCTGAAAGGCAACCGAGGCCAGTCAAATCTCTCATTTTTACATTATTTTCCTGCCATGTCTTTTTCTGCCCCTTGTCCACATTTCCTCTGTTTTATTTTACAGCACACCCAAGTCCAGGCTTTTCCCACATTGCTGCACGTCCTTATAGAACTTCAATTACTGTCTATCTGCCTCCATGCTTGTGTCCTGCATTGCTTCTATTCCTTTTACCAGCACTCATAGTAAAATGCAGCAGCAGCCCAGGCAAAAAAATGTTAAAACTAGAAATTAATTCCAAATATGTTTTTCACGCATATTCCTTCAGTCGTTCCGGTTTCTTCTTGGTCACGTTTTACTGTCACCATATTAATTACACACACACACACACACACACACACACACACACACACACACACACACACACACACACACACACACACACA
>JBBMFX010061436.1:0-10843 GCA_037832545.1 Rhabdalestes septentrionalis
TTTGTGCACCTGTCACTCTCGGCACACCCATGCAGACATGGTTGCAGCCTGTTAGAGAGTGAGTGTGTGTGTGTGTGTGTGTGTGTGTGTGTGTGTGTGTGTGTGTGAGTGCTGCAGCGACTATCACACAGAAGCAGTGTTGGGAGTTTTTAATCCTGTCATTGCTGGACTGGCAATAGTCCACCAACCCAAAAATATAATTAACAGGGTCCTGTGGCCAGAAACTGACCACTGCTGTAAAAGGTTGACTAACACAAACTGCATCAATTTAAAATATTTTTATTCAAAAAAAGAAATATAGACTTTTCAACAGTAGTGTAAGTGTGTTCAAGGCTGAAACAGTACAGTCATGATAAACTCACCATGAGCTGTTTATAGGCCATATGGACCTTGATAAACTTTGAAAAATGTGAAAATTTAACATTGATCTCATAAGTATGTCATGCACTATTAATGAAATTAAATCAGTGCAAATTAGTTTTTTAGAATAGAGTCATTCAAGCAGGCAGACTTTTCTGTTCAAGCATTTTACAGCCAACAAAACCTCAAACTCATCATAATCTAGCAGACATAGGGCTTTCTGTCATTAAGTCATTTTTCTTTATTAGAATATAGTTTGCAGTTTTGTTTTTTCCAGCTTTGTTTTGATGACTTGATATCACTATTTGCCTTGTCACTTTCAGACATAAACACTGCACCAAGCATAATTTTATGGCCTTATTATAGGCTTGTATTGTTAACAGGAGTTAAAGTAATAGAAATATCTCTCAATTGTAGCAAGGCCAATGGCAAAATGCTGTTATGTAGCACTGCAAGAGGGTCTGAAACTGTCACTATCAGAGTGTCTGAAACGAACTGTTCTGGCAAAAACTACAGTCAGTTAGGCTTTTGAGAACACTGTACAGCAAGATGTTGTTTAAAAAATCTGCTTAAGATATTAATACATAATTGTACATTTGGTAATTCAGTAGTGATTTAATAGAAGTCTAATTTAATGAAGTTAATGTTGTCAGTATCAAAATGCAACCTCTACTGTGCTTATCTATATCACCCAAAAGTAATCACAAAAAATAGGAAACATGAGCAAACTATTTATAAACTCTCTGGACCATTATACAGCAAGAGAAACAAGTATCGAGAACCTTTAGTTTTTGTTATTGTCATGATTCCCTGTGTTTCCTTAATGAGAAATTGAAACCAAAACAAAGGCACAAGGGCCAGAAACACAACTCAACACACTAACCAAAAGGAGATATCAAGTCAAGTCAAGTAGGTTTTTATAAACACAGTACATAGATAAAACGAGACAACGTTCCTCCAGCAGATCAAAACACAAGTGCAAACAGGCCAGAACACAAGAGCTACAATATAACTTAACAAGACAAGACAAGAAAGTGCAATTTGACAGTGACTATATTCACGGTAAATACAGTACTGACGGTACTGTATTCAGGCAGTAGAGATGTGCAAATGATGCAGACCAGAGTTATATGTGCAAAAAAATAAATAAATATGTGCAATTAGGATGCAATAAATATAAATGTGCAGTTTGTGGCCGATTAAGAAAAATGACAAGCAAGGTTGTGTTATTTGCAGAATGTTTGGAATAAGTTTGGAGTTTTTTTAAAAATTATTATTAAAGTGATTATTAAAGTCTGAGTTGTCTAGGAGTGGAGTGGGAGACTGGTGTTGTGTGTATGTGATGTGATGTGATGTGCTTTCAGTTTTGGTTGAGGAGTCTGATGACCTGAGGGAAGAAATTGTTTCCTATTCTGGTAGTGGAGGCCCGTATGCTACGGAACCTTTTTTCAGATGGGAGGAGGGAAAAGAGTGTGTGTGAAGAGTGAGAGGGGTCGTCCACAATGCTGGTGGATTTGCGGATGTAGTGTGTGATGTAAATGTCATTGACAGAAGGGAGAGAGACTCCAATTATCTTCTCAGCTGTTCTTACAATCCTCTGCAGGGTCTTGCGATCCGAAACATTGCAATTCCCATACCAGGCTGTGATGCAGCTGCAGAGAATACTCTCTATGTTCCCTCTGTAGAACATGGTGAGGATCGGGGGTGGAAGGTGTGCCCTCCTCAGTCTCCACAGGAAGTAGAGCCGCTGCTGAGATTTCTTGGTGATGGAGCTGGTGTTGAGGTGCCACGTGAGATTCTCCTTGATGTGAACACCAAGGAACTTGGTGCTCTGGACAGTCTCCACAAAGGAGTAATTGATGTTCAGCGGGGAGTTGTCACATTGTGCCCATCTGAAGTTGACAACTATCTCTTTTGTTTTCTCCACGGTTGTTGGATCTGCACCATTCCGTCAGCCGTTGCACCTCTTCCCGTGCACCTCCATGGGAACATCCAAACAGAGCCACTCAGTCTGATGCTGGATTGACATTAAGGTCCACCACAAATTAACTTAAATAAAATGTAAGTTTTAAAACAACCCAGTCAAACTAAAGTATCAGTTTACTTTGAGCACCCCGGCCAGCTGAAACCCATAACAATCATACTCAAGACCGGTGTGCTCAGGATTTCACAATAAAAGTTCACATACAAAACAAAAGGAAAAGGACGGCCTCTAGCAACCGCTGATGGGACATGACAGTTATTTCAATTTATTTGTCTATTTCTACTCTGGGTGTGTAAAGCGGTTGCTATTCGTACCTGTATTTGTATTTGTGAAAAGGGCAAATTATTTGTATTCGTATTTGTATTCGAGTAAGATTCAGAATGCAGCGTGGAAACTGAGTGTGTGATGGGGGTGGGGGTGGAAGCAGCGTGGAAACTGAGTGTGTGATGGGGGTGGGGGTGGAAGCAGAGCATCTACTCCTGAATATGAGCGTGTACTGGGGGGAGCAGAAAATCTACTCCTGAACGCGAACCTGTGACTGTGGGGACGAAGTATCTACTCCCGAATGCGAGCCTGTGACCGTGGGGGCAGAGTATCTACTCCCGAGCGCAAGCATGTGACCGGGGGGCAGAGTATCTACTCCCGAGCGCAAGCATGTGACCGGGGGTAAGAGTATCCACTCCAGAGCGCAAGCATGTGACCGGGGGGGCGGGTTTCCCGATACAAATATTTTAAAATGTATTTGTCCGAATACCGCATTCGTAAAAAATTTTTTTTGTGCCTTTCCGAATACCGGATTCAGATCCACCCCTAATTTCTACTTATTATTATGTTTGATTTTCATTCCATATATCTCCTTTAAAATCACACACATAATGTTTTATTTGTACTTGGTAAGTATGAACAAAAGAGCTGAGTATGGTTGCCAGTTTCCTGAATCAATCCGATTCCGATTCTCGATTTAGTTCGATGCGATATTGATTCATTTACAGATTTTGTGTGTTAGTATTAGTTTGGCTGGGTTATAAATTGACTTGAGTGGAGGATATCCCTATGTTGACTGACTGTACTGCAATATGACCTGTGGACAGTAGACGTGGTTATTTTATAATTCATCAAATCCAACATTATAGTATTGTCTGTTTAATTTAAAACAACTTGCACATGAAAAACATGAGTAACTGTAACTGTTGACAGGAACAGTGAGTGTGTGTATTAGGAACAGAGAGAGAGGGAGAGTCAAGAATTAAAATAATTTAGGAAGAAGGTTTAATTTAAATTCGTTTTGAAAATGTCTGTTTGACAATGAAATGAAACTTGAACCATAAAATTGGTTGAATAATTAAAAAACAACAATGACCACAACTGGTTAAAGAAATTAAAAAAACTACCAACACTAGCTCAGCAACCATCGCAAATACAGTCTAAAAAATAATGTTTGACACTTCAGGTATCTAGAGATTTTTCTGAAAGAAACGAGAAAGTGATCAATCGGTCAGACACACCACAGCTGGACCGCGCAAAATTCTTCCACTGCTTTTAACCTGTTCACCAAGTGAAACAGCAGGCAGCCATGAATTCGGCGCCCGGGGAGCTGTGTGGGGACGGTACCTTGCTCAGTATCTCAGAGGTGCCTAGCGGTCTGGGGGATCGAACTTAAGAGTTCCTGATCGCAGGGCGAGTGCCCTAACCAATGGCCACCATCTGCCCAGCTGATCTATGTGTTGTGGAGTGAGGCATCATGTTTTTTTAAGCTTTCTTGCACGGTCGCAAGAAGTAGTGCATAGTTGATAGGAAAAGATCGATCCACTAATTTTTGAATCGATATCATATTTTTTGAATGAGAATCGACATTGATCGGTGAATCTATTTTTTTAACCCAGCCCTAGTGTACATTCCTGAGAAAAGTGTTTTAGTAAAGCTGTATTGATAGAGAAATAAGTATTTAAGTACCACAAAGAAAAACTTTTTATCTTCAGTGTTTCATGAAACAGGATTAAGGGAAGCCTGGCTTATTTCAAGCGAAAGTAAGGGAAAGTAAGCCAGACTTTCCCTTAATTCTATTTCATGGAACATGACCCTGAGCACATTGTTCTAAAACAGTGCTTGTTTGCTGAGTGTTTTTGGTGATTGTAATGCATTGATAATGGTTTGCTGTATATTCGTTGCTTGTATATTTTAATATATGGTCTAAATACTTTCCCCCCATTTGTGCTCATGTTTTTAAGGCAAAATGAAAGGACATGTTGTGTGTGGATAAAAATGAAAGGACATGTTGTGTGTGTATATGTGTGTTTGTGTGTGTGTGTATGTGTGAATATGAAGTGTATATATGCACAAGTGTGTGAAATAACAAGATATTGTATATCAACTCTTCACTATTTTGCTACTGTGCTACTTTAACAAACTAGACCAGTACTGAGGCCACTCCAGCTAGATAAATTGTTCACTTAAATGAACTGCAGAACATTTACTCTAGAGGAAGTGTTCTACTCGAGCCGGTCATCTATCTAGCCTGGAAAGCTGCTGTGCTGAACACATTGTTCCAGTAAGCCCCACCGATCAAAATCACCATCCGCTCCTCCAGCTCACATCCCACTCTGCAACATGTCTTTTGTGCATCTGTGCCAGTAGTGTTTACCCCCAGAGGCATGTACACACACACACACACACACACACACACACACACACACACACACACACACATACACACACACACACACACACACACACACACAAACACATACACACAAACACTGAGACAAATAAATAGCACTGAGCAGTAATTGAAAGCATTTCTCGACACTTCAGTTATTTGCTCCAAATCCCATGGCATCCAACAGCCATCCCCAGATGAGTCCACAAATCACACGTGGCTTCGTCTCAGTGCACCTAGCGCTCTTTTTGTCACCACTGCAGGCACTGAAAAAAATGAAATAAATAAATATATAAAGAAACAAACCCCCTTTATCCAGCTGTTAGCCTCCCGGGAAACTTCTCCCCAATCTAAAGCCATTACTGAGTGTGTTAACATGCATGTGAAGAGCCAGCAGGGCTGGCTATGCTGTCGGCAGCAGGTGAGAATTAAAAGGAGACGGCCATAGGGAATTAAGAGCATATAGGTATATGTTACAGTCTGTTTTAGAGAGAGAAAGAGAGAGAGGGAGAGAGAGGAGGATGGCTGGGTTTCTTTTACTTTATTAGACCTGGCCGGGGAGACTCAGTAACAGTAATTGTGCTTGTGTGAACAAAGCAGTGTCAGTGTTAATGCAGAGTTTTATAAATAGCAAGAACTCTGGCTTTTTAACCAGCCGTCCATTCCAGAGCCACACCATGTCATTGGGACAGCTTTATTAGCATAGGACAGTTCACTCTGGCTAATCATGTGTAGGTCAGGTTTAAATTTCTGCACACACCATGTTGTACAAGTTTTAAGCATGTTACTTCCATCTCTTACTTCTACTAATCTCCTCCTCTCTTCCTCATGATATCCTCAACAGCGATTCGCTTTCTACCTTTAAATCATCTACAAACACATTCCATTGTCTGTTTGACCACGGTTTTAGTTAATGTACCCTATTAAGTTGTTATTGCTATATTGTATTGTCTTAATTACTTTACATATTTTTATTGTTTATTGTCTAATTGTTCTTCAGGATGCCTGTAAATAAAATACATTATTATTTACTTCAGTTTCTGGCACAAATCCAATGTTACCCACATATTACAGACTAAACTGGCAAATCAGCCTAAAGGCTTTAGGTAATATGTGTATGTATAATAAAAAGCAATATTCTCTTCCTTATACGTATGCATTTTAGAGAGGACTGTGTGAAATCTGTGAGGATGGTGTAAAAGTAGGTGGAGTTATTCCATGTGCAGTTCATTTGATATTCCACTCGGTAACATTGAGCAACTGCAATGGCAGGCTTTGCACCAGTTTTCCTGCTCCTCTTCAACACATTATTGTCTCAGAAAACCTCAAACTCATGCAGAAACCATGTTTAGCAGCATAATACTGCTAATACCCTTAGAGATATATGCAATAATGCGAAAAGACACAGAGCAAAATATGGTATTATTTATAAATTGGCTATTTTCATTTTTCTGTAAAGTTAATGGATACAGAGTTATATTATGAAAGTAACAGTACAGCCAGCCTATGTAGGCAGCTGGGTTGCTCATATGTCAGTGTCATTACCTTCACCAAAAAAGCACATCAAATCAGCCATGGCTCATTAGGGTGCTTGCAGGGAGTGTTGCCAACGCTTCTCCTTGATTCTCCTCTTTGGTGTGTATCAAAGCTTTAGCTGTTAGAGCAGAGGTGAGATGGGATCATGTCCACTTGCAGCCTTGGGATTAGTTCAAGGGGAGTAAAACTGATCTAATGCATCATAATGACCAGTGAGGGAAGTCGGACTGCAGGGTACCGCTGTGTGTCTCTGTTATTGCTATTCTTTTCATGTTGCTCTGATTTCAGCTGCTCTGAAGATAGTTAGTCATTCCTGTTGAGCTGATGAATAGCCACCAATGGCATGGTTTGAAAATGGATAATTGATCATGAGACTATTTGGAGTGAAGGCCTTCTGTTGTATGTTTAGTTATATTTATTATATTATAATATATTTTATCACTCACTCTCTGTCTCTGTCTTGTTCTCTCCTCCCTTCTCTTATTTTCTTCCTTTTTCTTTGCTATTTTATCCCTCTTCTTTCTTTCTTTATTCATTTAATCTATCTATCTATCTATCTATCTATCTATCTATCTATCTATCTATCTATCTATCTATCTATCTATCTATCTATCCATCTATCTATCTATTTATCTATGTATCTATCTATGTTTGTATGAATCTATCTATCTATTGGTCTGTCTGTCTATCTGTCTGTCTCTGTCCCTCTTTCTCTTTCTTTCTTCATATCCTCTCTTTCTCTCTCTCTCTCTCTCTCCCTCTCACTCTCTCTCTCTCTCCCCCTGCAGGATTTCCTGGGTCAGGCGTGCTGCACTCTGGGGGAGATTGTGGGTTCTTTAGGGAGTCGGTTAGAGAAGCCTCTGGGGTAAGAACCTGCACTGTTACCTCATTCATTGCCCTCCAAAAAAACTTTATCCTCCACATAAACTCCTTTTCATCCTCTAATTCTCAAGGAATATAAACAGTACAGAATATTATGGAACAGTTTTGATTTGAAATGTATTTGTTGTATTTACTTTAGACATTCAATGCAGGCTTTGACATAACTTGGAAACATAACTCTGACACATTTTGAAAAGGGTTTTAATGTTTTTTTTAGTTTTATAATAAAGTTTTCTGATTCTGATCCTTATTCTAATGTCAGAAAAAACTGCCTGTTTTCATGTCAGACATAAGGACCGAATTACTGGTTGGATTGTATCTTTATTTGTTATCATGGATTGGTGCTGCTCTAATGTTCCTGATGAGTTTCATGTTACAATGGATGTGTTTAGAATGAATATAAATGACTAAACAATTACATTTTTCAAGTTATTATATCATTCACTTTCTGGGAAAAGTTTTGAAATTGGTGTAGTTGGTAATTTTGTTATGTTATCTTGACCGTACGGCATCACCCAGACAAGGCTTACATAAGGTAATGCAATTTCCCAGAATGATAAATTCCACCAACAGTAGATACACTAACACCTACAGTATTTATTCATATTTGCCCTCTGTGTAGCCCTTTAATCT
Organism: Rhabdalestes septentrionalis; assembly: GCA_037832545.1. NCBI lineage: Eukaryota > Metazoa > Chordata > Actinopteri > Characiformes > Alestidae > Rhabdalestes > Rhabdalestes septentrionalis. Next base: position 8,052 of record JBBMFX010061436.1, read on the forward strand.
ACTTGGCTGCAAAAATGTTTTTGCATCTGCTGGCAGTGGTTCATGCAACCCTCCCCCTTCCTTATCTAGGCCTTTTGGACAAAGTGTTCTCAGAGAACAGTTTTTGTTTTTTTAACTCAAGCTTAAATATGAATTGCTAATGATATTTCAGTTACCATAAGGAGCGTCAGTTATTTAAAGAAATAAACCTGATTTAAGCAATTCAGTGGAATAATATTAATGGTGAAACAAGAGGAATCCTTCACACTTACTGACTGTATTCATGTTAGCCATTCAATGCATGCTATGACATAACTTGGAAACACAACACTGACACAATAGGAAATGGGTTTTACTGTTTTATGAAACACTTTTCTAAATATATGAAGGGGCCATTAAAACAATTTCCTCTGGGATAAATAAAGTTTTCTGGCTCTACTTCTGATTCTGCTTTTAATATCGGAAAAAAAATCTAGCTCCTATTCAAATTTATTTTCTTTTATTATTTTTTTTCTTCAAATTTGTTATGTAAAGGGCCCTGCTCTGTCCCACTCTTCAATGGAAGGGAGTCGTCACCAGACCACCATTCACCAGATATCATGTGGCTATTGGAGCATTCTCAGCACTACAGTGACGTTGGCATGGTTGTGGCACTGGAGTGTGTGTGGCTCCGAATCAAGTTTATTAGGCTTTCAGCATGCATTTAGTCTGTGTATAACTGCTAGATTGAGAGTGATCCACCAAAATATCCAGGCAGCAGTGGCTGCGTGGTCAGATTGATGCCATAAAATGTGTGGAAAAGTTGAACTATAGACTCTAACCATTCATCAGTGATGTATATCATCAAGGTAATGGTTTCAAATAAAGTGGTCACTAGGTGTACATCTGATGAAGCAGTGAGTATGAGCCTTTATTCAGCGTCCCATTGTTATTCGGCACTGTTTTTGTATAACAGAATACTAGAACCCCTTTAGATTATCAACTGGGCATAAACACCTTTTGACAATTTTCCAATTACTGTGATGTTCCGTGTGATTCTTCATATATTTGGACATCAGAGACAGCAGAACAAATCCATATCAGGTATCCCTGGAATTACAGGTTAAATCGAAGACTGCAACTTACATCTACCTGTGCTTTAGAGACCAGATCTAACCAGGCCCGGCTGGTGCTATAAATATTTTTTAAAATATAGAGTCATAGAAACATAATTCAGTTTAGAGTCAGCAGGACATCCAGACCATTAGGTGCAGATACTTTGATTAGACAAGGTCACAACATTTCAATTAATTTAAGCCAATGGAACAAAAAAACACTCAATAAAACTCTCCTGTTTTACAGAGCTCTCTGTGCCTTGAATGATTCAGTTCCACAATTGTTTTGTTTTTTTTTCATTTTGGCTTTGCTGTACATTTTAACAAATGGATTTAGTTAAAAGTAATGTTCACCAAACCTTGATCACCAAACAATTTTTTGCTCACCAAACACTTTTTTTTAACCCAGCCTTTTTCAATGTAAGGTTCATGTCAGGTGTTCTTTATTTAACTTAATGATGAAACAACTGTTTTACTATGGTACAAATACAATTTAAATTTAAATGACAGATATTTATTTTATTTCCCAGAAATCATTAACCCTTCTCGGTGGGCCCAGACAGCCCTGAAGATTTTCCACTGGTTATCGTGTCCTTGAGTAATTGGTCATTCATAATTGATTACTTTTTGAGTAACTGCCCCAACGCTGCTGCTACATCAATATTAACGGACCTGAACACAGCCCATGCTGATGTTAGGATGTAAGATGGAAGGGAGTGGATTGATGACTGTGGCAGTGCTGTTTTTGTTGCAGTTGTATAAGGTGACATGCTGTCAAGAACTGTGTTTGTGTCTGTGTCGGTGTGTAAGAGAGTGTGTGTGTGTGTGTGTGTGTGTATGGGAGTGTGAGGGAGTAAGGGTGCAGTTCAAACTCACTAATGAGCTGTTTGCTTACTGCTGATGCTCATTATTCTGAGTCTGCTTGTTAAAGTCTTAATTCAAATCCCTCAATCTTAGATACCCTCTTTCTCCCTCTTTCCTTCTCTTTTTCTCTCTCTCCCTCTCTCCCTCTTTCCCTCATTCTCTCTCACTCACCCCCCGCTCTCTAAGAAAACAAGCCCAAAAACACATCGTTTCTGTCTTTCATTTTCAGCACTAAAAGCAGCAGCAAACGCTTACTGGAACATAAAGCCTGCCAGTCAGCAGGGCCTGTGGAGTAACAGAGCAGAAACTGCAGAGTGAAATAAATAAATAAATACATACATATATACAATGCATATATAAAGTAACCCCCGCTTTTTTGTGAATCAGAATAACACGGATAATTGTACATAGATATCCCTGGAAGATTGTCATGTTAAAATTAATGGGATTTTGGTACACAATACCACAAAGACATCAAACACAGAGCCTGAGAAAAAAATAATTGTAAGATGATTGACTCGCTAGTTTTTAGTCCATAGCCTGAGCCATAATCCAAAACATTATATACTGCAATAAACACTGAGGTTAAGCCACCACTTGCTGGCTCCCCCTTTGTCAAATCAGTGACCAGCTGGGATACAGTCTCTGTGGACATGGCCCTGAGCGCAGTCAGCTGGGCTTTGCATGATGGCCTTCTACCTTTACAGAGTGCAAAACCATGTTTCTTCTTAGTTCCCCTTTTTGCACTTTTCCTTTGCATTTTACAGCAACTCGAAAAGTGGGGAGTGTAAGTTTTTATTCCTTTTCCATCCTGAAACGGATGTCATTATTTTACATTAATAGGCTGTACAGCTA
>JBBMFX010061486.1:0-10581 GCA_037832545.1 Rhabdalestes septentrionalis
AACGCCCTGCGGTCCATGCCTGTGTCACCCGGCCTGGAGGAGAGACAGCCCGGCCTCAGGGACCTTGAGGAAGGGACACAGAGAAGTGCGGGGGTTTTTGTATTCTCTGACAGCCCACGAGCCAGGTTTCTGTTCTTTTGGTTTATTTTCAATAAAAGTACCACAAATGGATTCCTGGTTGCCTCATCCCCTCTTTAGAGGTAGTTCACGGGTGGAAGCTTGCGTGACCTCCCGTGACAGAAACAAGTGTTTGCATTTCTTTTGAGTTTTGTCAATTCTAATCTCTTAGATTAGCTCTTAGCTCTATAGCTAATTTTTCCTGTAAAACACATAACATGTATAAAATAATTTTTTTAAATACCACTTACTTAATCATATTGAATCCGTTTTTAATGTTTCTACTACAGAAATGAAATCTTTTATTTTTAATTTAAAATAGTAATTGTTATTATTGGTCACACCACATGATTACAGAAAAATGACAAAAAACTCCTGAAAAGTTGAAGTGAGTACATTTGGGAGAGATATTACATATAGAAAGTATGGTTTTGTACATACATTTTGTACATGTTTGGAAAAGTTGAACATTTTTTTACTTATAAAAGAAACGGCCAGACAAAATAATTAGGTGTCACATCATTGATATACTGTTCATCGAACTATATTTTAGACATGGCCATCCGATTGTGAAAAAACAACTTATAATTATTATTATTATTGTTATTGTTATTGTTGTTGTTGTTGTTGTTGTTGTTGTTGTTATGTATCCCCTGTTCATTTTTTCAATGATAGAGGGCATCTTGTGCTATGTGTTGGTGATTCAATGTTATGAATCATTATATAGTGAATATGGAAGGAACACGGAAGGCTCTGTTATGTGCAAAACAAATGCAGAGACAATATGCAACACTAACATCCACCAGGGAGCTCATCCTTTTATTTGTTTTTGACAATGCAATCCTTTCCAAAAATCACACCATCTCCGGAGTGTATTGTGGTGATGCAAAAAAAAAGTATTTGGCATCCCTATTTAGCACTTTCATTTCGTTCAGAGCGTAACAGCCTTAACACTAACACTTATATTAGATGCTAATGATTTGTAGCCTGGGAACTAAATGATAAGGCCACCAAATAAAAGACATTAGTAAAATTAGAAACTTAGGAGCCAAATCTAATTGAATACAGCAGTGGAGAAGTCATGATATCATAGCTTGTTTTCATAAACCTATCCCTATACTGGGTTCCAACCAAATCCATGCTTTTAAATGAATTTTTTATAGAAAAAAGAAAATGAAAACTAGTGGAAATTACTCTTAATGACAAAAAACAATTAGGCCACCAACTGACCATCCCCTCACAAACATTCAGTGTCACATTAGGTATATTTCATGTTTTAAATATGGTATAATATTGATGTCCTTATAAATCAATTTACTAGGTAATATAAAAGCTCTTGTTTTTAAAGGAGAAGATAAGTTCACTAGTGGAAAAAGAAATGCCAAAGTACTTTTAACATGGCATCTGTATGGAGAAAGTCCAGACTTTCAATGGAAAGAGACCATTTCCTCCCAGGTAAAGCTGCGAGTGGGATGTGTTGTGGACACCGAACATGATTATGGGTATTTCGTGAGCCAATGCACAAATTTATTATTTGAATTTAATGTGAAATGTTAATGTGACTTTTAATTTTGGTTTATACGTCCCATTCATAGAGAGATTAGCTAATCTTGTTAGTGGAAATGAGCACATTTATAATGTCTCAAACATGCGCGTGTGAGTGATTGTATATGCATTCATAGGTCAGTAAGAAAGTGTTGAGACACAACCCAGTGCTTTGGAATTGGAGGTGTCAAACATGACCTGAGTAGATGATGAGATAACGTAATTTATAAATACACAAGTCCACAGTAAACAAGACTGTCTGGGTTAGCAGACCTTTCCTGGATGTGCTATTTAGTCAGAAAGATGCAGTTCTCTGTTTTTATTGCAGACATTTCTGCCCCTATTACAGACAAGTAAAGAGGCTGCCCTGTACCCCCATTCCATTACAGACCCTGTTCATCTAGCAGTCTAGAAATGCCCCTTGGTCTTGTGAAGTCTTGACTGTTGCCAAAAGCTCTCCCGCACCTTGAAGAAAACATGTAAACATCTTACAGAAGTGCAGATTGAGGTAGACAAGATGTCCATACCAACAGATGAAACACTCTAGTGGAGCAGCCGATCCACATCCACATCACCCCTTAACGCTGTTTGCAACATAACCTCAAAGCGGGAACATTTCTCTTAATTACAAACCACAGTTTCATCACAGCAGCTCCTCCAGAGAAACTTCATGACCACTTCTCCTTCTGAAACTGATACAGAGGAATTTTCTTTACTGATTCAGTAAACTATCTAAAAAGATAATGTAAAGCAAAACATAAGCCTAGATGAACTCTGGTGATGCCAGGATTGCCTCTGAGGCTCTCTTGAGCAAGTTCCATCCACACAGCTCCCTGGGCGCCCCTGTTAGTGGCAGCCCACTGCTTCACTTGGTGAATGGGTTAAATGCAGACCCACCTCCACATGAGGGCCCAGGCATAGTATAGAGAGATCTGTAAAATCGAAAAACTACAAACTGAAATTTGGAGGTCAAACACCTGTTTGGTGGGTCTAGTGTGAGTACACTGTATACTCATCTCATTTATTTAATTCCTCATCTAAACAGCCCAAAGCTTACATTATGCAATAAATAATTTTATCACTTAGTTTAAAACCCTTTATTACATATTCCATTTTTTAGGAGACTTGCACTCCGTGTTTGTGTAAAATTGTGCTGTAAATTAATTATGTTTTTCTAAGCTTCTGCAATATTCAGTCTTAGAATATGTGTGTGTTTATTCCTTTTTATTAGGCATTTTATCCCCATTAAAAATTTAAACCCGAACATAAAATCTTACTCCACATCTTAAATATTCATTTTGGGTGTTCTTGTGCAATTGTTTTTGTTTGTTTGTTTATTTGCTTTTCTCAGTAACAACATCTTTACAGTGTCACATTCATTGAGATCCACAATACCAAGCTGTCCTCTTTGTGTGGAACAATCACTTGTGGATTTTTTCAGATCTGAAGGAAGAGTGGAGCTTCATTTTCTCCTCACTTTGAAAGATGAAAGCTTTTAGTAGTTTTTTGTGAAGGTGATGGTTTTGGTCGTCTTCCAGTCTTTGCACAGTTTCCATTTTCTTCGACAAATTTTGAAGACTCCTGATGTTTTCACTTATTTTTCTTCAATTTTATCCTTCCTTATGCAAGTTAAGAGCTGTCTTTCTAATCTCACAAGAAATCTGGGCCTGGTTTCTCGATAACGATCTCTTAGCATGCTAAGAAGATTTTCTAAGATATATCTTACCTAAGTTGTTTACATTTCCAAGAGTGTTTCTCGAACCATCACTTAGGAAGTCTCTTAAGTTGTTGGCCCTTACGTGCAACGTAGGCGGAGCGGTCGATTGCTCTTAAATCGATTCACAGGTCATTCGCAGAATCATCCCGATAAGCATCCTCCTCTCCTGGCAGCGCCAAGTCTGAAGACCTTAATACTCCTTGCCAGCCCGACCTCGCTACAGCACAACACACAGACTGTCACCATGCCGTTGTACCGAGGAATTGCTAAAATTCTTAAATATGTCTGGACTTTATTCCATCATTGATACAACATTAACAATGTGCCATTATTTGACTTGCATACACTGCTGATTTCTAAAGACTGCTGCTCAGTGGCGGTCACTAGCGTCTTGAGCTGAAAATACGCTAATAGACAGCTAAAGAGTGGTCCGGACCAACCTTACGAATGTGGGACGTAGATAAGATATACTTAGTGTATGAACGCTTCGAGAACCAGCCCATTAAGTTAAGAGAGAGGTTAAGGTGAAATTAAGACCTACTTAGCAATAAGAACTTTCGAGAAACCGGGCCCTGTACTTTAGCCATTTTAGATTCACTACAAAAGATGTGTGATGGCAGCTAAGGTGTGTTTGGATGGCTGCTTGCGTGAATGTTTGAAGGAAAACTTAATGTAAATAAAACATGGACTAAATAATAATTTTTTTTATATTAAAAATGCTTGATATTGTAGTGGAGTTGAGCTGGGGAGGGCTCTCCCAGCATGCACTGCTCCCTCCCCAAACTGTTTATTGTTGTTTTATTGTGTTGTTGGGGGTTGTTTTGTGTAGATGTGTTTGTTGTGTTTATTTGGTGTGTTTTTGTGTGTGTGGGAATGTGTTTGGGTGGTTTGATTTGTGTTTTATTGTAGAGGTACACAGACTATCATGAGTGTGAGTCATGGTAGCTCTGTGTACCTAGGCCTGGGTTAAGCCGTAGCTTAAGCTTTTACTATATAGCGTGTAACCCCTCATATGCCACTGCTGTTGAAAGCTCTCTAATAAAGATTTAGATAGAGTTCACCAGCCCTCATGAGTGCTCTGTGTGCTCTGTGTGCTCTGTGTCTTCCCTTTAATGATCTCACCCCAGGATCATTATTATATTATACTTGGTGTACCCTGTGTAGAGCTGGTACTCATGTTGCTAGTGAGGAGGAAGCTGTTACAGAAAGATTAATTAATTAATTACACTTGGTATTTTTTTTATTTCAATTATGAATCCCGTTTTCTGCAATGCTTATTTAACAGGTATTACAATAAAAAGTGTTATTCTGATCACTTAAAAAGCTGCTGTAGCACATATAAATACATCACATTAACACCTTTCAGGAATTTGCAATGAAAGTACACCTTACATATTAACCAGCTTAATCTGCTAAATCAGTTTAAAAAGATGTGAATTCAGAGATGATTACAAAACACATAACAACTTTAAATGATTTAAATTACATTCTTGACATTTTATGATGGTGTGTTTACTTTAAACTGTTTTTGTTTGTTGCTTTAAACAAAAACAGTTTAAATGTGAATAAGCTTTTACAATAGGAATAATCTTGCCAATTAAGTAATTTTGTTGTAATTTTGTATATAATTATTTGGAGTTTTCTTACTTACAAGTCACTAAACAAGATTCTTTGTGGATAGTAAAAATACCAAATTGTCAACGAATAAAAAATGTATGTTTAGAAGGAAATGAGACACTTTATTATGAATTAATTTCAGATTTTTTTTTGGTGTTGTAGCCTAAAATTGCTTTTTATCCAACTGTGTAAGAAATTATTTCAACCTAATTGGATGGTGTAACAAACTCTCAATAACTAAGAATTATTGAATGCAAATGTTATGAGCACCTACTAATTAATTCATTAAAATGGCATAAAAGTACTACAGGTAAAGAGTAAAATAATTCTAGCAGTGTTTTTTGGATTTAACACAATTAATGGTGCAAGTTGAATGCAATTCATTATTTAATAATGTATACACATTGAAATAGGATCACAGATTAAAAATACAAATAGTCTTCAGGTTACAGTGGTTGCAAATGAATGACTGTACTGAATACTGGCTGCCCCTGAAGGAACATATTTTATCTGCAGAAACTTGACACATACAGTCAGATCAGCCCACATGAGCATTTGCACAAACACATGCACACACACCATGTACACCTCTCACTACTCTAGTACTTCACTCTCCCTTTCAAACTGTATCAGTTATCCCGGAGATTCAGTGCAACACAGAGCATCCAACAGCCTTGAGAAAGAAAAGGGAAGTGCACAGAAGGACAGGGCTTGGCAGAGAGAAATGAGAAAGAATCATGAAAAAAACAAAAACTTTTCCAAAGGCTAAACATGGCCCTGAAAATGAAAAGCTGTAGATGTATATAAAGCAACATGGAAATGACTGTGGATGTCAAAGTAGTCCACCTGGGCCAATTAGCGCAGATCAGACACCAGGACTGCATAATGCAATGTCAACAGAAATCAAATCAGATGTAGTGGAGGAGAAGAAGAAAAAAGAGAAGGGGGTGGGGGGGGGGGGTTCGAGCTCGAAAGGAGAGCGCACTCTGATTAGAGGGGAAAGAGTGATCAAAGAGATTTTATTAGATGAACGATAGAAGATTAAACAAATCTTTAGATAAAAATAAGGAGATTTCATTTCCTGTGCTTAAGTTTGAATTAAACTTCAATGGATAAACATCACTTGATCTCTTTAACAAATGATGAGCCTTTGATTATGATGCTTAAGTGCTTTGTGTAGTAAAAGAAAAAAGAAAAAAGAAAACAGCGCTTCATGACACACTGTGAATGTGGGCGATATGGTGAAGAGTATAAATCATGTTCTCCAAAAGACACTTGAGTGATACTTAAATTTTATATTTTGTAACTAGGTATTGAACAAAGCACTGTGCAGAAGAATTGCAATATGTCAGAACGAAACCTTTTATCAGCCATATGATCTTTTACAGCTGAAAACTAGAAAGACCATTGAATTCCATATGTAATATACACTGATAAGCCGAAACATTAAAGAAAACTTAAGTAGGTCCCTGTTGTGCGACCAAAACAGCTCTGACACATCAAGGAATGGACTCCACAGATTCTTTGAAGGTAGGTGGTGGCATCTGGCACCAAGATATCAACAACAGATCCTTTAAGTCCTGTAAGTTGTAAGGTACAGCCTCCATGGATTGAACTAATTTGTCCAGCACATCCCACAGAGGCTCAGATTGAGATCTAGGGAATTTGGAGGCCACATCAACACCTTATGCTCTTTGTCGTGATTCCAGTGTTTTTTGGCAATGTGTTAGAGTGCATTATCAGGCTGAAAGAGGTTTCCCAGCGGAGCACTGGCCATCCACATGAGGAAAAATAAAGTGTGATTCATCAAAAGTTACTTTCTTCCATTTCTCTTAAATGGTTCAGTTCGGATGCTCACATGCTTATTGCAAGCGGCTGACAGGAGTATGGCTACTTATATGCAGCAAGCTGTGATTAACTATTTGGATTCTATTCTGTCAACTTCCTATCATTAACTTTAACAACAGCTTTGCCAGCATTAACTTTAATAGCAGTTTGTGCTACTGTAGCCTTTCTGATTGGCTGGACAAGACAGGCTAACTTCCCATGGACATCATTGAGCCTTGGGTTGGTACATGGCACTGCACACCAGGTCTATCATGTCAAAGCCCGCTCCCAACACAAGAACTGAAGTTGTGCCTAAGATATCTCAACCCTAGACAGGTGCTATTGGAATGAAATATTGAATGTTATATGTTTCACCCATCAGTGGTTTTAATGGTGTGGCAGATCAGTGTGTATGAACAGATCATATCAGCTAAATAACTATGAAAAATACATTTACATTTACCACTTAAAATTACCTTATTTTTTACCTTAATTTGCCATTCAGAAAGTTAAATGCACAGATTAAGGCTGATTAAGTGGTATAACTACCAGATGTTGCCTTTACTCTTCAAATGTGCCCCCTAGATAATAGAACGTCCCGAATTGATGCCGAAAAATGTAAGGGTCAGTTTCACAAATTAATTCAATTGAAGGGTTTTGGTGTATTTTCAGCAGTAAATTAAGGTAGGCTAGTACATTGTATTTTGTAGTGAATAGAGGTGCCACATATAAAATGTTTAGTCACAAAATCTGTAATAGAATAATTTAATAAGCTATAAGCTATTGCTAAAACTAAAAGTTATTGGACTGCATTACATTCAATAAACTACATAGCTTAGCAAAGAACAGGAGGAAAACGAAACTGCGAGGATGTAAATATTAGCCAGCTAGAATTTAGTCTGGTTTTTGTTACTATACAGTTTTAATTTAAGCATGAAACCCTGCTGGTTGTTTTACAGAGTTGGTCTAATTCCTTTCCTTTTTATGAAACACTGGTCAGTTTTTAATGCTGTAACAATATACCACAGTGTTATCTGGAGCAATGATAATATTACACTGTCATATTGGTCTCAGAGTCTCCTTATTGCACCCCTTCCCTGCAGCTTTTTTTCAATTAGGATTTCGGTTGGAAATGAGATATTACAAACAGCATTGTGTTCTAAATGAGAGCCTATTCTTTAGGAGAGAAAGAGTGGGTGTAGGCAGAACAGAAGCACATGAATAGAGGCTTCGCCTGTGGCTGTGTGATGCTGCGTTTATCTGGAAGACAGAGGGAGATGCGGGAGAATGAAAGTGTGTGATAAGTCACGCCCCCCTCCTCCTGCTTTTCGCTGCCTCTGGCCGTTAACGCTCAGCAAGTCAAATATGACCCAAAGCGCAAGTTACACCGTAACAGGGTGTGTGTGTGAGAGAGAGAGAAAGAGAGAGTTAAAAAAAATGAGAGATCGCTATCATACACTTTTCATTTTTGACTAGCCCTCAGCTAGCCAGCGATCACGCATGTTATTAGTCTGACCCCGTGACCTCTGTTATGATAGTTCATGTTTTTTTTTATTCATTGACCTCTGTAATCGCTACACAGTCAGATTTTCAGAACTGCATCCTTGTCCTGAAGCGGTGAACAGTTTTTGGCTACAGCAAAAGCAAGAAGCGGAGCTCTGATAAACAATGGGTTTTGAGCTATCCCATTGACATTTATAGTCTATTTACAAGCATCCTTGGGTCAAAGATAATTCTTTTAAAAGCCTTTTAAATGGCCAGACACTCCTTGTAGGCGATACATTAATTACAATCTTCCATGACATGAACATATCTCACAATACCTCATCTAATATGAACTGCAGGCCATGTTGTTACTGAATAATAAGGTTTAGGACATAATAAGCCTGCGATATTAAGGCAATAAGTAATATATTTGGGTTTTAGTTGAATATGTTCCTTTACATAAACAACCGACACGCACTGAAGAGTTGTTAGGAAATCTTGTACAATGATTCAAATGTCTGGTGAAAAAAAGCAACGTCAGTGGCAGACTTACATTTTTACGTAACCTCTACACTCAGGTGAAGTTTACATCTAAGAAGAGGGTGATTCAAATACCTCTGTTATACATGCAACAGACATTTGCTAGAAAAAAATCATGGAACAAAAAGGGATGAATCTTGGGAAAACAAGATTGTACATAGTAGATTGGAAAATTCCTGGGAAATGTATAAAATAATCACAATCACACTTAACCTTTAAAGCACATTAAAAAATCACAGTTTAATTCAGAAATAAACCTGCCTTAAAAAAACACATTTGACCATATAATTAGACCTCTTTTACATTTTAACCACCAGCTACACCCACAGACAGATATTGTAAGACATAAACAGTCTTAATACAGAACGGGTGTAATATACCATTTATAATTATGCTAGTGGTGCTTCACTTTGGCTCCTAATGCAGAGGTATCAAAGAGAATTTTATATTCATATATTCTATCCAGATAAAACTATACAAGGCAATTAAATAAAGTTCCAGGGCTTGTGTTTATTCAACCAAACAATTATAACATAATCTCTCCACCAGATATCATCATGGGAACTGTATGGTTTTGCAGTTTGTGACACTGTTATCAACAAAAATTGACAAAAGCACAGAGAACATTCCAGTTTCTGTAATGTTTTTAGATGTTATGTAATCGTGTCCATTTACAGACCTCTGCATGTCATAGTGTGTCAGAAACCACATAAACTAATTTATTTAAAGTGAAGCAGCTCTTTATGGTCATGTGTGAACACACCACAACGGGAACAATGTGAAATTCTCTCTCTGTATTTAACTCAACAGCAGGCTGTCCCCAATGAGGGGCACCCAGTGAGCAGTGTGTGGGGAGGGTACCTTGCTCAAGGGTTCCTCAGTGGTGTCACTAGCAGTCCTGGGATTCAAACCTGTGACCTTCTGATCACAGGGGTGACTCCCTAACCACTAGGCCACCAGCCACCCAAAAGAAATGTTCAGAAATGCAAACTAAACCCAAACATATTATTTTGCATTATATAGACACCTAGCAGTTGGGATATGAACCCACAACCTTCTGATTTCAGGGGCAAACCAACAACTAGGCCGCCAGCTAGTGGTTAGATCAGCAGTGGTTTGAGGCAAATGTGTAATGATTTATGTCTGCAGTACCCACAGTGTTAAGTTTTTGCTCCGGTGCAAAATTTAAGAGGTAAATTTCAGACGCCAAAATGGCCTTGGCTGACTGACTTCATTTGGGGTAAAGAGGACAATGTGTACACTTGATTTAGGGCCAAAATACTCCTTCAGAACTGTGGTTCTGGCCGGGCTGTGTGTTAGCAGGAGGCTCCGTAAGGCCGGTGTTTGACCAGAAAGAGCCGACAGTGGCAGGGGGCATAGAGCAAAGAGCAAGGTGTGTGTGGAGAGGGACACAGGGCTGCTGTTTACAGGCATTGCTGGAACAGAGAGATAAGGCCGGCAGCGATAAGAGCTCTGCACAGACCCGCTGACACAAACGCACACACACATACACACACTCTTCTGGTACTTCGATTGCTGCTGACACTTTTGTGTGTGTATGTGTGTGTGTGTGTGTGTGTGTGTGTGTGTGTGTGTGTGTGTTTGTTTCAGCAGATCTATGCATTGTAATAATAGTATTTCATATGTATATCTGTAATACATGTTTACATGTAACCACAACCTTAACCACAGGGATCAAAAAGAAATGTCGAAGAACAACCCTGTACACATTT
>JBBMFX010061516.1:0-10842 GCA_037832545.1 Rhabdalestes septentrionalis
AGACTGTCACCATGCCGTTGTAGCGAGGAACTGGTAAAATTCTTAAAAATGTCTGAACTATATTCCATCATTGATACAACATTAATAACGTGCCATTATTTGACTTGCACACGCTGCTGATTTCTGAGGACTGCTGCTCCGTGGTGGTCACTAGTGTCTTGAGCTGAAACTACGCTAAGACACAGCTAAAGAGTGGTCCAGACCAATCTTACGAACGTGGGACGTACGTAAGATATACTTAGTGAACGAACGCTTCAGGAACCAGCCCATAAAGTTAAGAAAGTGGTTAAGGTGAAATTAAGACCTACTTAGCGATAAGAAGCTTTCGAGAAACCGGGCCCAGAACAGTGCAGGGTTAAGGCAAAGAATCTCCACCAGCAGTGTCCATGTGCGGGATTCCTGCACATTAATTCTGACCAATCGAAATGCAGTTTAGAAAATAAAGTTCAATGGCAAATCTGGCCAGCAAATGATGTTTATGTCACAAGAAGCATTTTGGTTCGTTTCAACTGGTCCGAACCAGAGATCTCAAGTGTTCTGTGAAAAGGACCCAAAACGGCAAAAATTCTACAGTGTATCATTTGTTGCCCTTGGCTGAATACCACTGGCTGTTACTTAGAAAGGGGTTGGACTGCGTGCTGTGATATCCCCTCACCAACACGGAGGGTCTGCATTTAATTATCTTAAATCTAGTGTTAAATATGAAAAATATCTCACATTCTAATTGTGTTAGAAAGGGCTCGGTGATCTCTTTATAATGACCCCTCGTTTAACATAATAGCCCACCAGTGATCCAGATCTCGGACAATAGTAATGGGACACCGGGGCAAGGGTGAGGGAAACGAGGGGTCGTTGGAAATGATTTTATATATACCACCTATGTAAACATTTTAATTCTAATTTTTGCTCTTAAAGAAAATTGCAAGCATTTTCCACCTGTAGCACATGGTCAGTTACCAGACAATAGCTTTGATGTACTCTGAATTAGCCTCTATGATAAGTGTGTTTTGAGTCTCTGTATGTTTATATACCAACAAGGCAAAATTATTGACTGTAACAACAAGTGGTAGATGGAGATCAGGGTCAAGACACTGGAATATTCCTTTAGGGTAATATAAAAAAAGGACCTGGTTTCAAAGGAATAATGAAAAGCTTCTGCTCACCAATCTCTTCGACTTGGAGAGAGATGAGACCATCATCGATGTAGATCTTGCTGCCCAACTCTACCACCTGCGTGATGTTCTTATAGTCCAGCCACAGGACGTTGTCATCACAGTTCTCCATGAAGGAGTCATCCAGAGTCAGCTTGATCTTGTTGCCCTTCTTCAGCTCCACCTCAGCAGTGCCACTCTGCCATAAGAACAGAGAAGTTTAGAGCTCAACCTTCACCTGCTATTTTAACAATTAACCCTGATATGTAACAAAAACCACCCAAATATAATGCAGGTGAACATTATGAATGGAGGTTATTCACTGGTCTGAAGAAAGAATATTAATGAGTTTTCCAACATTGCTGTCTTGCTCTTAGGTTAATATTAATGTTCTCACCCCCTTGATGAGCCCGGTTCTGATCTCAGGTCCCTTGGTGTCCAGAGCAATCCCAATAGGGCGGTAGTGGATGCTGCCGGGCTCAAAGCTCTCACATGCCTCACGGATGTGCTTTATGGTTTCACCATGGTACTGTAACACAGCAACAAAGGCACGGGGTTTGGTCAGCACCAAGACTACTGAAATAGCCGTTGCATCTGGTTAGATTTGTATTAGGATTAGGATTCTAAATTGATTTAACTAAGAAAATGAGGAAACGGGATTCATCATATGTACAGTCAATATAAGGGTAACTTTACATTTTAGCACTGTGGGAGTTCAGTGTAAACAGTACGAATACAAGGTCCTGTTTACATTTTCTTTTAGGGTAATGTATTAAACTGTATTAAAATGAATCTATAGTGTTTTGGGAGCACATTTGGGGGTATATACTGTAAAAATAAGCATTTTTAGGCATTTGTTTTGACCACATCAGAACATCGCTGTTTTACACTTTACATGGGAGCTCTTGGAATGTTTACTGGCTAGATAAAGTATGTGGTCAGTATCCTAATGTCCACAGATATACAAAGGACTGTGTGACCTAAATGTCAAAATGCACAATCAGTAGTATTGTGTTTATTTTTGATTGCATGTAAGATAACCTCCAATTACTGTCAGCCAATGTAAACTGTCACTGCCTGTAATTTCATCTGGAGGCCAAAAGTCTTTGCATATCAGCCCTAAACAGTTTAGCCATGAGGATCTGGGTGTAGGTTCAATATATTACGCCGTATCAGGTCTTTAACTGTGTCGAACAATAACCCCGATGAACCCAGCCGAGGCTACAACCTAGACAAGAACATCTAGGTCAAATAAGCCTGTGTACACACTGATAGACTTAATGAAAACGTAACAGTTACATATGATTTACAGCATAGATATAGGCTGGTACAGAGTATGAAAAAGCAAAATTCACTTTAGAAAGAGCCTTCAATGCTGATGGAGACCAATCAACACAAAGTAATTAAAAGGAGCAAACACTATCCAGGTGCATGGACAGGGCTCTTGATCTAAGAGGATATTAACGTCACCATCTGGAGACAGACCAGAATTAGGCCCATTAGTGTCTGGCAGCAGATTCTGTCTGTTACATCATCTACATGGCCTTGATAAACAGAGGTCATGATGCCCTTGATGAACAACAGAGTTAAGAACATTAAGAAGATTCTTTTATTACGAGAAACACAGTTAAAAGCAGTACCAAAATCAGGGACAGACATGACTACGATATCGTCTTCATTATGCTGCTCTGAGCATACTGAGAGTATTGTGTCTTTAAATGCATTCATTTTTAATGAGACATTAATGATTTTACATTACTATAATCTAAGATTTCAGCAAATCTGATTAGGCATCTTCAACTAGATGTAGTGTGTGTTTGTGTGTGTGTGTGTGTGTGTGTGTGTGTGTACACAGACATGTAGATAATCCTTTATTAATCACAAGGGTAAATTTGTAAAGTGGACAGTAGGACTGTGTGATTTGGCCTAAAATCAAAATCTCGATTAATTGAACATTTGAACTCTATTACGATTAATGAACGATTATTTTATTATATTTTTTTGCCTTCGTAGTTCACTGACAAGTTTTGTACAGTAAATATGCTCCCATATTACAAGTGAGATTTTCGAATGAAGGGTGCATAACTTGACTTTAAAATAATTTAAAAGGAAACAATCTACTATCTACAATTATTTATTTATAAAAATAAATAACTTGCACTTTTGGAAACAAAATAAATGATTTTCAATGTTTTTCTTATGAAAAAATAGTGACTCCACGCGCGGTAGTGTTTTTAAAGGGAAAGTAATTAAAATAATTGACCTGGATAATTTTTATCGATTATTGGTTCTGAATGTCGATTTCGATTACTTTTTGATTAATTGCCCAGCCCTAGTGGACAGGACAACAGAGGAAAGCAGAAACAGCATAATCAAATGAAACAATTTAAAATAACAGCACATTATACATAAATGTGTGTAGTGTATATGTACTTTTAACTGTATCTGTCACAACTTGATGAAACTCTGGCTTGATAGCCACTCCAGCACATTCTGAACTCACTCATTTCTCTCACAAGGAGACAGGATACAGGCTTGAATGCCAGGGGGTAATAGACACTGTCACTAGGCACAGAATGAAGTGAAAGATGATCAGCTGTTAAGATCCCACGATGACAGAGCAATGAAAATATAATTGGATGGATGAAATACAGGATTAGAGAATTTTGCTGCCCTAAGAGACCTGCTCTTGGCCAAAAATGGTAAGTTAGTAATAGTGTGAATTTTTTTCCACCAACAGCAATTAATGTTATCATGCCTATAGAGTTTATACGATCCTACAGAAGTTTACTAAAACCAATTTTCCACAGCATGGCAGCAGCCAGACTTGACTCCACTCATTTTTGTTAACTGGTACCCTGGTTCATTTCCCACTGCAGTTAATACCCAAAAAGGAAGAAGATAGTGTTGGCAAGCAGACTCAGATAAAGTATTTATAGTGTCCGCAATCTAGACTAGTTACCCTGACACTTTCGCTCTCTTGTGACCACTAAGGAGAGTGGTTCTTCATCTGAATCCTAAAGTTTGCTTGGAGTGTCTGTCTACTATAGTTGAAATAAAAACTTGAGGAAAAGAAAAGCTCAGACCTCATGTGAACCATGAGAGAAGTTCAAACGGGCGATGTTCATTCCAGACTTAATCATCTCCTTCAGCATATCAACCGAGCGGGAGGCTGGCCCTGTGACAAGAAGACATACATGTATGAGCATGCAAAGTAGAGGTAATAGAAATATTTTATAGAAATATTCTTATTTATTTTAACTATTATTCATATTATTAACCCATAGAAAGTAAAACAACAACATTTTAAAAGGGGACATATTATACCACTATTATTATGGTTATAAGGTATAATAGTTCTATGGGCTACACATTCATGGAGTACTTTATAAATAACTTTGAAGAATAGAGCTGGTGAGGTCTCTATACATAAAAGATTCCTCCCTTTAAAAATGAGCCATTTAAGCACTCCATCACTTTTATGCAAATAAGCTGTTGCTGGTCATGCGCTACACAACCCTTTATCTTGGACCCCGAGTCGGACCCAGAGCAAGACGAACAACACTTCATGAGTGACTCGCCTTTGCCTGTAGCCATAGCACTTGGTGTCTTATTTGTGCTCATAAAACCAGCTGACCAAAATGATGGCGCTTCAAATAGTGGGTGGGGCCTGACAGGTGAGGGGCGGTACTATGCAAATTCTTATTCTGACATCACAAGAAAGAAGCCATATGATTCCTGACACCAAAACCTTTCAACTGACTCACAGAAAATGGATGTATTTTTTTTAGTGCTTGGAGTGTTTATATAAGCTGTAGAGACCCAAATGGAAATACATAAGGGTGCAAAAAGTGAGTTTTGCCAAAAAATGTCCCCTTTAATCCTTGGAGTACTGACCGATGGTGCAGATGATGCCAGTATTGCGGGCAGTAGTGGGTTCAGAGTCGATGTCCAGCAGGCACATGTGCTCCAGGAAGGTATCAGCCATGGCAGCATTGAGCTGCTGGGTCTGGATGAAGGCAGTGCCCATGTCCTGATTCTTAGTCTGAGGCATGGCGAAAGCAGAGCTGGCAGGTATATTCCTAGAGCAGAGAGAGAAGAAAACGTCATGGATTAGTTAAAATAATTGTGGTCGTCACCATGCACAGGGAAACTAGCTCATACCCACAAAATGCTAGCATCTTTAGAATTACAATAACAATTTACAAAGTCAGTTCTTGGCCATTCAGATAGGTATTGATATCTCATAGATAGAACTGATACGTAATGTGTGTCTTTTTTCTTTCTTTGTATAAGAATTCTGCATACTGATCCGTCACCAGAATATCCCAGTACTGAACTCTCATTACACACAGACCAATGAGACACTGTAAATGCGTGCCAGCTGCCAATCTAGGAAAACTGCATCAGAAGTTTGGGTTGGGAACTGAAAGTAGGTTCTAAATAAAAAGGGAGGTCTGCTAAATGCCATGAATATAAAATTTGCCAGAACCTGCTTTAGGTGAATGACATATTAAATATTTATTGCTGCATTTTACTTTTATTTCTGCTGGGACATTCAAGTTAAAGATGTTCCGTCACATACACGGTTAAACAAGAACATGTATTGAAATGTGCCCCTGAAACATCTGAGACTGTGCAATATAGTTAAAATATCAAAGGCTAGAACCAAGTGTTAAAATTAAATAAAGTACTAAATAAACAGTGTATACACAGACTGATCTGACTGTGGCTATGCAACTCCAATAAACCCGTTCTGTGGTAACTACTAAGTCTCGTGGTTTAAATTCTCCTGTTTGGTGCAATAAAAAAGCTTCAGTTGAGGTGGAGGGGAGAAACAGGAAGGTAGTGTTTACACTTCTGCATGAGTCAAGCATGAGGTTCAGGCTTTTCATTATTTTTCCAAAACTTGGTTTAAGATCAAGGGATTCTGTCCAAATGTGGAACAGACTTTTGATATCTCATTAAATCCATGCTAAAGGAACCATCCAGACTCATTAGAACCCACAAGAACAGTCAAACTTCTCTGTACTAGTTTCTGGTACCCGGTGTGTTAGGGATGGGAATCTCCCAATACGATATCATGAAACCTAGGTAAAAATTTGATGTGTTAGGATTTTTCCAAATGTCTTCTTTCGACTTCAATTTGAGAATTCTTCATAAAATAACTGCAATGCATAATTAATTACCCCCCCCCCCCCTTTTTCCAATCTCTAATGTGGTCATAACTGATTCCACAATGCAGGAAAAGAAAGAAAAGTGAAAGAGTGCATGTAAGATTGTATTGCAGACCAGGTTTTTCTGGTCCTGGAACATCTATCTACAGATAATTTTATAATACCAGTCCTACCATCAACTCTACATAGCCTCATCGCCAAAGGATTCCACACTGGAAAACTCCATAAACTCAGCTTTACACAAGTAAGGAAGGAGCCACGGTAGTGAGGACAGCTACCCCTGAAGAGCCTGAAGAGGTGCCAACAAGGCCCTTCGAGAACGGTTTAGCATTTCACCTGTTTCATTAGACAGCCAGGACCTAAACATCCACTGTATATCTCAAATACGACTGCAGGACACAGGCAACACATCTGTAATGTAATTTTACTGCTATATATTGCTGAATGCCTTTCACAGGTCATGACTTTTTTTGGAATTATAACAGCTCAAACTCTGTCAAAATGGTACCCCTGTCAGTAACACTGTGATTGGTTAGAAGCTAATTGCATGTTGTAGCCTTTTGCAATATCAGAATTCAGAGAACAATAATTAACTCAACTTATCTGTTTTGACTATTTAATTAAATATACAACAGTTGTCTGGAGAGCCACGTTTTAATTAGGTGGCTTTTTGTTAGTCAGTAGTAATTAATTAAGCAATAAAATGACATTTTCTGGCTAATAATGGAACTCAGATGCTAAACACACTGTAGATATAGCTGTTAGCATGGAATGTTTTTTGTAAATATTAAGTGACCACATCCCTCCAGGACCAGAGATGGGCATCCTGGTGAACTGCTTGTAATTTTTTTCCCAAAATTGTGCTAAAATATCAGATCACGACCATCAGGGTCCTCACATACACGCATACACATGTCTTAGTGATCCATCTCTTTAAAGGACATTCTAAAAGTAAGAGAGGAGATTAACTTCAGAACGTCCGCGCACACACCCACGCTGCACATCCTCGGCCACACACACACACACACACACACTCAGGACCTGCTGCATGTGAAGCCCAGGGGAAAGGTGGCCAATCAGCTTTGCTCACACGCAAGTCACGACTCGACCCAGAAACCTTCATAGCATGTCAGGTACACAAACTACAAGAGATTATTCTGTTTAGATCCACTTAGCGGCAGCGGGATTTGGATGGAGATAAGCGAGGGAAATAAAAAAATATTAATAATTTTAGTGAATTACATCAGAGCATCCATTAATAAAAGACGAAAACATGATATTCCTTACAGCTCGACACATGTCACAATCATTATTCATTAGTAGACTGAAACATTCTAAACAAGACACCAAAGGTTCAATTATGATGTGACAACATAACATGAGGTTTTGTGATAATGTGGATGCAAAATCATGACTAAGGCTGCAACAATGAATTTGATTCAACAGGGAATGAATAACTGCTTTGCAGACCCAATTTTGACCACAATATGGTGAGAAAATCTAATTTCTAAACTCAATATTGTGAATTGCTCGGAATCTTACACCAATTCAGGGTTTCCTATTATATAATTAGTTGTGTCATAAATTTACAATAATCGGTTATTTGACCAAAGAAACTGTAACTGCTTTCCAATCCATCCCCCCCCAGTTCTTTTTTTAGTCTAAAACCTATACACGAGCAAAATCTTACAAAAATTTTATTCAGGCATCTTCAACAAACTTTAGTTTTATGTTGCCAACTGTGATCGCAACCAGTTTAATCGCAGTGTATCAGTGGTTTGTGTAGCTGACTAGTTTGCTCTGCTGTAGCACAGACTCAGTTCATGAATGTGTCGATTTGGGAGCTGCATGATGGGAAAACACAGCATGTGCAGAGTTGGACAAACCCGGTTCATGATTTTAAACTTCTCAATTACTATGAACTCACATAATAGTGAAAGGCCCGACTTATTCACAAAGGTCTGTGGTTACCAATGGCAACCACGACTCATTCCACCGCGGAGCAGTGATGTGGAGAGGAGGATGAGTCGGGGCGGTACGTGAGGAATTTCACATCGTTATGAAAACACACACACTAATCCTTGACTCATTCAGGGATGAAAATATATACCATGGTGTGTGTATCCCAGTCATAGTGGAACCATGAAAATGCCCATTGTGATAGGATGTGCACGGTAATAAATTCCTGAGTTACTAATCTCAAACACACACACACACACACACCCCATTCCTCATGTCAAGTGACCTTGAAGCTCTTCGATAGAATACAAGCTACCAAGGAATGGCAAATAATCCTGTTGCCATGACGACAGTATTGACCGTACTGGCCGGTGCTTCAGCTGGCGATTCAAAAGCCAACCTGGCACCGCTGAGATGTCTCCAAAAAACATCACATTCCAATGAATGTTGCTTTGTTTCTCCATCAGGCAAGGACACAGACTACTCTTTATTCCAGCCGCCAACCATCACGAGTTCCAGCAGGACGTCTGGACCAGTTACAGGTCCATTATGGTCCTGACAGTCTGGCAGTAGACCTGACTCACCGTAATCTCAGGTCAAGCGGCCCTAAAACAAGACGGCTGATACCGGCATGCTGAGCAGGTGATACTGCTGGCTGGAAATCAAGACTAAGAATGATATGACTGGCACAGGAATGCCGTATGACTTTATATGACTGCTGAATTACTGCTGTGAATGCATTCCATTGGGGAAAAAATTTTAAATGGGAAGAACACTGATAAAATGCACACATTGTCAGTACTTCTAATACTTTTGCAGCAACAATGAACTACTTAAACTGCTAATTAAAAAAACAAACAAAAAAAAAAACAAACAAAAAAAAAACAGCTGACCATAAATCATATTATAGCTTATGTCTCATCTAAAATCTAATCTACATCAGTCAATGGGATGTTTTATCTACCTTTACATAGTTTTCTGATTCTGAATTGAAACCATGACATCATGCTCAAGCCTGTATTTTGTACCCTGCTAACTGAACAGTGTAGCTATTGAGCCCCATTTACCAGACACATGCACACTATTTTTTAAAGACCTCACACACCCTTAGCTAGTTTTTTCACCCTGCACCTCCTCCCACTTCAACCTTGAGGGCTCTTCAGGCCAAGGCCATTCACATGACCGGGATTAATCATAAGTGCTGCCTACAATCGACAGCAAATCAAACATAAAACTCCTACACATACCTGTAAATCTTCCTGCCTCTCTGAGACCCATAAAGGAACCTGGCAGTTAGCAGAGACCTCCAAACCAAGCCCAGAGTGAGTGCTGCCCTGTCCCTGGCCAGACTGTTGAGGCCTGGGAACCCTGCTGAAAGTAACCTGCCTCCTCCATGCTCTGTAAAGGCCTGAGCACTAAATCCTCTTCTCTTAAGATAGGATAAACTAGGCACGCCATGCTCACCCACGCTGCTTTTGATGAGCAGGCCTTTTCTAACGCTCTGGACAAACATGAGTCAATGGAGGCTTTAACCAGTTTGGTGCTGGCCACAGTAACCAGGTCATATTACTGAGACTAATATTAGCAATACGCTTCCATTAGTAGTCTAGAGACAAAGCCAAAGTTACGTTCACAAGGACTTCAGACTGTAGCACAGGTAGGTGCAGGATGTTGAACTCAATTCAGGATATTTATTAGGTTTACTGGCATGTGGATTCAAATTGTAATAATTCCAATAATACCAAAAAATATATAATTACCAATATTTTGCCTTTTCATGTAATGTTCAAGATAAAATTCATGTTTTGCAATGATCTCACCTCTACAATGTAAAGCAGCAGTAAAAATAAATGCGATAAATTGCTTGTTGGTGTTATAAATGAAACAGGATCTTTATGAAAAGTCAGAACATTAGACACCACATCTTTAGTCCTTTCCAGTATCCTCAATAGAGTGCATTTTGTGGTCATTGATATCATAGCAGAAAACTTTCAGGAGGGGGAGAGGAGCCCAGACCTTTAGCTTACTAGTGCATTACTGCTGCAATTGATGACGTTAGGCCTACATGCTGCAAAGACAACGACTGCATTAATTCCAAGGTCATAAAAGTGCAGCAAAGCCAGACACCAGTGACGTATCAGATTCGCTATCAGCACTGATACTAACAATTTTAAATGGGACTGATTCATATTTGACACCATTTCTTAGACACTGAAATGTTATGAAACCTCCAGAACACCAATATGAAACGTTAAAAGACAGGTACTCTATCTATCAATACTTACAGTACAGGTAGGGCTGTGCGATTTTTACTCGATTACGATTAATGAACGATTAATTTATTTACTTTTTGATTTTTTTGCCTTCATAGTTCACTGACAAGTTTTGTACAGTAAATACATTGACATGAGAGATTTTCGAATGAAAATAACAAAATATATTATCTTCAATGTTTTTCTTATTAAAAACAGTGACTCCGCAGTAGGGCTGTGCAATTAATTGCAATCGCAAAAAAATCGCGATTTAAGCACATGCAATTTCTAAACCGCATAAGG
>JBBMFX010061527.1:0-10841 GCA_037832545.1 Rhabdalestes septentrionalis
TCTGTCTCTCTCTGTCTGTCTCTCTCTGTCTGTCTCTCTCTGTCTGTCTCTCTCTGTCTGTCTGTCTCTCTCTGTCTCTCGTCTCATGAGGAAATGCAGCTTTTGATAAAGTTCTTCTTGTTCCCAAAAGAAATATTTTTTAGAAGTATTTGTTCGAAATATTCATTCGTAAAACACACGTTATTTGTCCATTTCCGAATACTGTATTTAGGGTCCATCCCTACAATCCTGACTAGGGATTTGAATCTGTGGAAAAAGTGCGGTTCCAGAGGCGCATTTTTTGGTTTTTGGAAAAAAGCTGTAATTGTTTTTTCGTGGCTTCATCCTCCTGCAGTGCTGCAGATATTAAAGTCAGTCAGTGGGATAGTGGTCACTATGCTTTCCACTATGACTATGACAGGCACCAATGAGGCAGCTAGGTCTCAGGACCCATAACAATAATAAAGACGTGCTGCTAGGAGCTATTTGCTGGAGGAGAATGGTAAGTTTTAGACACTAAACCAGGAGTATGAGTAATACATCACTTCATCATCTGTGCTTCGGGGGGCCGAGGTCTGATTTAAATAGACAGTTCAGCCATTTAAGTGGCACCGAAACGAGTCACTGAAAATCGGTTTCTGTTTCGGCCCGGTACATCCCAATTACATAGATACCGGCGCCGTATCTTTTCCCTCTACATAAAAGTAGATGGTTAAAAGCTCAAGTAACTTCCACATTTTTCACAAAGATCTATGCTGCAGTTTTTCTTCACTGAAACTGATGGAGAGCAAGAATGCTTTGAGGCTGAGCAACTAGGCAGAGAAACTTGAACTTGGCCAAAGTCTCTAGGTCCCCTATATTTATATATTTTTTTGCATTTATTTTTTTGCTTAGTTTTATTGTTTGTTTTCAGTCATGCAATTTTGCTTGTCTGAAGTATAATTGAAATAGAATTGTGCCATGTTGTTAGTATATTTATTACAGCAAAATAATTGTTTCCATGTGATCTACCTGCAGCAAGGCAAAAGGGGGAAGCGAGCCAGGAACACTCTGTGTTTATAACAAATAAGTTAAATGAACCATGCTGCAGAGTTGGACCCCTTTAAAGCAAACCAAACTGAACACACATCGAGAGGTGGTCTTAGTTCAGTTTTTTTGGCGCAAAAAAGGATGAATAATTGATCAGAGTTCGCTTTGAAGGAAGAAACAGAAGTGTAAAAAGAGGAAGATACATAATGACCTACCAAGAAAGCCTTTCTGTGGGTCACACTCAACAAGTGGTCTAAATGGCACCGGACAGAGCACAGTTCACAGAAGAACAGTTTCCATTTGCCAGAACTCACACATGTAACAAAATTTAATCCTGAAAAAAAAAAATTTAAATAAAGATATTAGCATATCACTAAACCATGTGAGCAAAAAATGGCATGTCTATTAGGTGTTCGATATAATACAGTTCTCTGTACTGAAATGTAGATGAAAAAAATGAAACTGACCAATCAAGGCACCACCATGCTTCATTTTCTTTTTCAGCGGTTTTGCAGATTTTTGTTTCCTATTTTGGCTCTGCTGGTCTCTATAAACTAATTTAAAATGAGCACTTATTTACCAATTATTCAGTAGTTATTCAGAGTATGCATCTTTCAATTACATTTCAATACCTCTGCAGCTCACCTATTTCACTAGTGGTTTGTGAAGGTTCTGAATCCTGGGTCTTGGTTGATAGTTTGGCATCTGGAACCAGAGTACAAAAACAATCAACAACAACCACAACAACCACAACAACCACCAACCACAACAACCACCACCAACCACCAACCACAACAACCACAACAACCACCAACCACCACCACGACAACCACAACCACAACAACAACCAACAAAAACCCCCAGAAAGGAATGTGTGAATCAAATGGCTGTCTAATTATTTGTCACACAGCAGTAGCCATGGTGAGTTATCGTTTCACATTAAATTATTTGGTCTGTTCACTTAAAATTCAGTTTGCAAAGCAGTTCACACTGTATGATTAATCTTTTAGCCACATAATTTCAGCAGTAAGGCCAGGCATCACCGAATGGCGGACCTCGTTCCAGATCCGGACGGTCATTGTTTTAATCTCATGAATTAACCAGACTGGTAACAGGTCTGAAAAAGTCATTTTCATGATGAGGGCGCTGCTATTCCAGTTTAAACAACTTCACTCGTAAGTTTACTAGTGATGTGAGAGCCTTTTGGGCTATTTGGGAGCTGTGACAGAAGAGCTATCACCTGTAGTAGTGTTGTGCAGGTCTGCTTTTTTTACCACCTGCCCCAAACCGACCTGTGAGATCCAAACTGACCCATTAGGAGATCCAAACTGCCCCACTCAACCCACAAAACTAAGCATAGATAACGACCCAAAACCTGACCCGAGGACAAATCATTAGTTTACAAAACATTTTGATCGATAATGAAGTATGTTTTGTAACTTTTAAATGTATTTGCCTGGGACTATTTTATTTATGTTAAAAGAGTTAATTGTGCATTCAGTTCATTTCCTGTATTGGAAATGAATATGTATTGTGGAAACCTTATGAAAATGTGGACATAGGGGAAGGTTATAAGACACAAGATGGACTTCAGTTTGGACCTTCTACTTGGACAAAATTTAATAACTGGACCTCGTTGACTTTTAATTGAATACCCCTGAGCTTGTCTATGTCCAAAGCAATTTAACTTGTCCAGCAATTCAACTTGTGTATTCACATAATGTACTCATAACCACATGAGTGCAGTTAAAGCAATGTATTTACATGAACCATCAGTACATTTTGTCCAGTAGATGAATGAATGCATTTAGGAGGACTGTTTCAGGATTATTAAATGGAGACGAAAATCCACCACCACCACCACCACCTGCACCACATGGATTTGTACCCAAAGTGGTTAAGGAAACCTTAAATTAATTAGTTTAATATATTTGTCCAAATACCTATAGATTACTAAGACTTGATTCTTACTTCTTGTCGTATGTTTTGCAAATTCTTTCTCCACAACCTAAAGAAAAAAGAACAAAGCAAGCTGTTTACAAAGCTGAACACTAACCATAATCTTACAAAAATAAATAAATAAATGGCAACCTTAAGTTGTCCCCAGCCTTCACTGTCCTGCAGAATTTGTGCCTTTGCTTGGAGTTCTGTGATTTTATCAGTCAAACTGGTCTCATCTTTCCACAGTTCCACAAGATTTGCGTGGTTATTTTTCTGTTTAATCATATTTAAAGCAATGTTAGTTTTACCAAGACACTACTTTTCAAACAACACTATTACTAACTCACCATGTAGGTAAAGAGGTGCCGTGGATCAATCAGATGGCACATATATTTACTGGTAGGTAGCATTACTTCACAGCATGAGCAGACGAACGAGTTTTGACCAGAAAAACTGCGGAATTCTGTGATCATACTTAAGCCTGAAAAGAAAAGAAAAAAAAAACCAATCACTCAATTCAGTAACAGCCACCACACTAGTCAAGCTGTAAAGGAAAAAGAGAATCACTAACCAATTACAGGCTGTGTTCTACTGGGACTAGTCAGGAAAGACCATAAATGAGGAGAACTCTGAATAGGATCTTCATCAGAACCTGGCACCAATAAGTCAGCAGCATTTACAGATTAATATTTCATGTACAGAATCCATGTACTGGTATTTAAACAAGGACAAAAAATGTAAATACAGACACCTTTCTTAAGAGCTGTATAAGAAACGGAACCATCAGTCATGGATTCTTCTCCTTGGTGT
This sequence comes from Rhabdalestes septentrionalis, assembly GCA_037832545.1. Lineage (NCBI taxonomy): Eukaryota > Metazoa > Chordata > Actinopteri > Characiformes > Alestidae > Rhabdalestes > Rhabdalestes septentrionalis. The sequence continues at coordinate 3,760 of JBBMFX010061527.1, forward strand.
TCAAACCTGTTGTGTTTTTCTGCAGCTTCTTTTTTGCTATTAAATGCTGGGGGAAAAAACAGATAAGAAGCAAATAATCAGCATTTTTGTCCAAAGATTTAAACACCACATTTATCTGTGCTACAATTATTAAAATATAAGCACACTCTGGCCTCTAAACACACCTGGAGTCTTCTAATGAGGAATCTGCCACTCTGCTTTGGTCACTGATTTCTGAAGCTATAAACAACCTGATGAACACTACTCAAACTGACAAACACCACAATCGTGTATAGGTGGGGTATAGGGGACCGAATTATGTGCCCATTCCAGTGTTTTGTCGTTATACAGTTTATGCTTGTATAAATATAAACTGTCTTTCAGCAGCAGATATGATGACAGTTTAACACCCAACTAGTATCTAATGGGGGTCCACCTGCTCATTGCTTATATGCTTGAATTATACATCAGCAGGTAACCTTTGTAATGCTTATTTATGAAAAAAAAAATATCGTGAGAACTGAAAGTGGTCAAACAAATGCCCATACGTATATCTACAAGCACAGTTGTGCAGAATCAAAGTTAAAATAAAATAAAAGTTGGAGTGTGGAAATACGGTAAAATATACTTACACTAAGGATTCAGGATAAAGCGTTAGCTTCATAATTAGCTTACTTTAACGAATTCACAATAGATTTGAACCAAAATTAGCTCCGACCTAGCAAGGGGATTGGCTGAGGCGCGATTCTCTTAGTATTACTCCGCATTCCTCGCCTGTAACCTAGCAGCATCAGTCTCAAAAACAAAACCACGAAGTTTAATACGGCGCCGTAGCGCCAGTGTTGTGCCGAATTCAGCCCCCCTGCCGTCAGAAGTCCCCCCTGCGCGGGCACGCGCATTATAAGACTTTCGGCATAAGCCCACAATTACAAGCGCAGCTACTTACTTTAGGAAGTTTTTCCTCATTCACATATGTAGTAAACAGCAACAGTGCGCGATCGAACTCATATTTTAGTTAAGAATTAACCCAAGAAATTGCGTTCTTATTACACGAGGCATTTATTGTCAATCCCCCAGATTATGGAACACTCCGCGAGTGAAATAGATCTGCTTCGACGATTCACATATTCCAAAAACTTCAAATGCCTTCATCTGATTATGACTGATACTTGAATTTCACTTGATTTTTAGTAGTGATTATTTGCTTGAACACCACTTTGGTATGACGTGTTGGTGCTTTTTATTATAATGTCTCATTAATGTATAAATGTCTCATCCGAGTAGTGTGAACAAGAATGGAAGGACAGTCCTCAGACCTATATCCTATTGTGTTCAAATAAAATGTCCACTTAACTTTCCCTCTTGCGGAAGGATAAACGCCATGGAATTGACTACACTTAGAGTTACTCTAACAAATATACTGCAAAAATTATTTTGTGCTAGGACATACAGAACATGACTTTTCAGGGGGGAGGGCTTTACATGGCAGCCCACCTGCCATGAAAACCCCCCTGCATATCTTTCACTAGGAAAGGGTGACATCCATGAAATTCACTCCACTTAGAGATACTCCAACAAATATACTGTAAAATGTATTTGGTGCTGGGACATACAGAATGGTCTGAAAGCTCCACTGAAAGCAAGCTCTCCCACCTTAATGCACATTGAGACGGCTTGTACGGAGCAGTGCTCATTATATAGATTGAAATGAAGTCTGTGAAACATGATCATTATTGTCCTTTTGGCGGTCACACCGTTTCGAATTTTTTTTGCCCAAGCAATTTTGAAGTTATTAGCATTCATCAACGACTGTGGCAGGAATATCGAAAATAAAACCAACTTTACCCTGTTCTTTTATATCCTGTCTGTATTGTTGCCACATGTATGAAACCTACACAGCTTAGTCATTACACGTTCAAATACAATTTACTAAAAGCACCTGGGTTTCACTGATCTACCTACAATACATCTAGAATAAATAGGGGATGATTTTCCTGGCAGTGTGGCGCTAAAAAATGCATCCCTATAAATGTTGCATTTCTGGAGTTCACCTCATCAAGTGCCTTAACCTGTTTGTATTTGAGAGTGTCAAGACTAACCTGTGCAAGTTTCACTGATGTAACATTTTAAGGGATGCATTTTCTGTATTGGTTAAATTTTTGTTGCTCCCAACATCAAGTGCTTTTAGTCATTTGTATTTAAGGGTGTCTTGACTAACCTGTGTATGTTCAACCGATGTGGCTCCAATACAGTCAATTTTATTAGGGCATGACTTTCTTTTGGCAGTGCTGTACTGAAAAAGGCATCCATTTTAATTCTGTATTTCTGTACCTCCAATCATCAAATACTATTTGGGAGAGTGTCATGACTTAACTATGCAACTTTCACTGATGTAAAATAAATTGAGGATGCCTTTTCTGGCAACATGGTGTCTTTACATTTTCAGTGCTTTTCTGGGAGTATACTGCACACACACACTGTGTCTTGAGAATGACGTGTATTCTTGCTTACCCGTTTAAAAGTCATTATATTCTCTTATATGTATAAAGAGTACCCTTTAAATCAGGCCTCACCAAATGGCAAACATTTTTTTGGACGGTCGTGGCTGTTGACAGCTGGCGCTGCTACTCCAGTTAATACAACAGCAGCTTCACTCGTCAATCTACTATTGATGGAAAGTTCAGCTTATTTCAGAGAGCCGTTTCTACTGGCAGGCTCCCAAAGTACAGCCGGTGTTGTGCATGTTGCATTCAAGAATGTTTATGCTCCTAACTGGGATGATGCTGGTTTTATTGACACGATTATTTCACAGTTACCAGATTTAAATATCCATAGTTTAATCTTTGGCAAAGATTTAAATTGTGTAATAGACCCAACGCTAGATCGTTCAAAGCAAAAAGTCTCACTCATTGTGTTTTAAAAGCAGTCAATGCTTGAGCCATATTACCAAAGTGGTTGTACCGATCCCTGGTGTTTCTTTTATGCAAATAAGGAAGTCTCTTACTTTTCACATGTTCTCCATTCCTACTCCAGAATAGATTATGACTGAGGGGATAAGGGATTTATCTATTTTAAAAAAATTTAAATAATTAGCTATTGTAGAATCAGATCATGCACCCCTTCTACTTGACTTGTCTTTCGCTCTTAATGTCTCAAATCGTCCGCTTTGGGTATTTGACACTACTACTGACAATTTTTGCGACTTTGTATAACAATACTGACGACTTCTTATTGTGTAATAAATCTGATTCAAAATCACCTTCTACCCTATGGGAAACACTTAAAGTTGTAATTGGGGGCGATATATCACACGTAGCAGCCCGGAATAAAGCATAAAACCAAATATAAAAAGGAATTGATTGACTCCACATCAGATCTTGACCGACAATATTCTGCCTTTCTCTCACCTGAGTTATACAAGAAAAGGCTGAGTCTCCAAGCGCAGTATAGCATATCAACAAATACAACTGAACAAAATCTAACCCTATTAAGTTTTATAAAATTTTTTCAGCTAAACTAGCTCCACTGCTGCTTGAAATGTTCAAACATTCTCTGAACCAGGGGTCCTTGCCACAAACCCTTTCTGAAGCCACCATTACATTAATATTAAAGCCCAATAAGGATGCTTTGGAGTGCAGTTCTTATCGACCTATTTTACTACTAAATGTTGACATCAAGATTCTAGCCAAAATGCTTGCTTTAAGATTAGATCCATTTATGGTGGACATAATTTCACCAGATCAAACAGGCTTCATGAGAGGCCTTCAGTCATTCTCCAATATTCAAAGATTTTTAGGTATCATTCACTCCTCAGCATCTTCAAACAACTGGGAAGTTGTTATTTCTCTATATTTAGAGAAAGCCTTCCATAGAGTTGAATGGCCATTTTTATTTGCTATCAAAATTCATCTCTTGGATTATTGTATTATGTTTCCCCTAAAGCCTCAGTAGTAACTTCTACTCAGTAGTAGTAACCGTGTGCTACTCCCCTGAGGACACAAATTCAAGTTCCCCAAAAATGCTGGTCATCCATGTAAAACAAATGCATGAGAGGGCAAGATGTTACGACAACTCTCAATAGGGGACTGGTTCAACACTGCAGCTAGAATTGCTCTTCGGTTCAGTGCTGAACAAAGTTTTGAGTGTTTTTTTTGGGGGGTTGAAGGTTGGTGTGTGTGGGTGTGTGTGTGTGTGTGTGTGTGTGTGTGGGAAACTCAGGTGTGTGTGTAATGATCAGCAACGTTTGTATTTTTGTGTGTGTTTGTGCTGGGAAACTATGGGGTGTTCAACAGTAAGAGCGCATCTGGGATTTGCAAATTAGAAATTCCTGTTCGTTCTTCCTTGTACAATTGTATGCAGTGCTTGTACGAAGAAGCAGTTGCATCCTTCGATTTGTGGGTAGAATAATTTGATTTGGCTAAACAATTAGAAGAAAGGTAGTCAGTAACTAAGGTAGAAAATATGGGCTGCTGTGGGAAAAATTAAAAAAAAGTAGATAAGAAACCTGATGTCGTTTGGAATGCTTTCCACACGACAAATATAAGGGAAAAAAAAAAAAAAAGATCGAAGAGACTGAATAAGTAAAAAGGGGATCAGTCTCCACTAGTTGTACTATTTACTGAGCACTAGGGCTGGTCTGAATACCATTTTTTGAGCTTCGAGTATTCGGTAGTGAAAAACATCGAATATTCGAAGCTTTGGTGGGAGGGGGCTGAATGTATTCTTATCTTGTATTCACCATCTTGGATTCAGAAATCCATATTTTCAAAGTAGAATTATAAATAAACAAACCACTAAACACAGCTTTTCTTTTTCTGCCTCAATAGTCAAATAGCCCATTTTGAATTTGCCGTGAGACCTGGCCGACCGGCAAGCTCCTATTACTCAGTGTATTAGCCAGTGGAAACCGGCTAGCCAAATAGCGTCTTCACAAAAAGCCACAAAACTCAACAAATCTCGCTCAAAACATCTCAAAACCAACTCGAATGCATTTTTTCCACCACCAGCCAGCTGTACACACTGGCGGCGAAGCGCAAATTAAACCCTTTTGTTATTTCTCCTGGGTGCGTCTCTCTGGGACTCAAAGTGCGTAATTAAAAATGTATGCTATAAAATCCTCACTGCTGGTCACTAATCCCCATCGAACACCTTCATAAGTCTTCTAACTGTTCTGCTGTGGTGTTTTTTCATTCAAATTCAGGCTAAAAATACTTGTTTTTAAACCATGGTCTTTTTGATGCGCACCTAGTGAGCATTGAAAATTGTATATTAGTATGCCTCCCATTAAAGCTGTTTTTTCCTCGGCCGAGCAGCGGGGAGAAATGCACAGTTAGACCCGGAGCGCATTGGAAAGTTTGTCCGGTTCTGGGTGGAGAAGAACTCTGCTCGGGCTCGTTGGAAAGGCCATATTGCGTTTTTAGTGTGAGACGAATAAATTAACAAAAATAACAAAATGTTATTAATTATTAACATTAAATATGTGGTGTTATTATTTCCAACTGAAATATGCTGTATTCCGGAGTTTACCTATTTATCCACTAGTTTTATAACTGACGTCATGGGTTGTAAAGAGTGGAGCTACACTCTCCAGGAGCTGCAGCTACACGCTCTTGGTTTCACAGAGATTGATGTCACGTGTAAAAAAAAAAAAATCTCTTTAGAATATTCGAATCTCAAAATAAAAACTCGAATGCCATCCCGCCGAACAAATACTAGAATATTCAAGTCCAGCCCTACTGAGCATCCCAGACAGAACACTGCCACAGGCCAGTCTTTACAACCTAATGCGCATGGCATATATCCAAGTCTGGCAGGACTGCAAAAACAATGGAGGGAGGATGAGTATATGACATATGCGCCCCCACCAAATAATGAGGCACAGCAAGCTACAAATCCTTTTATTTCTTGTATTAACATTCATATTCACATTCAGTGATTCATTCATTTAGTTCCTGATTATTATGTGATGCACTTTAGGGTTTAACAACACTAATCTTTCTGGTTAAGCAGTGATAGGTTAAAAAAACCATTTTATATCTTCTTATTTGTTTTATTTCTTCATCACTTAAGTTTTACAAAGAATAGTTATCATATCAGCCACAATGTTCTGATACAAGATGTACTTGCTTACCACAAACCAACATCCTGCTGTTCACACTACATACTTCATTCACACCCCAGCTATGTCTGGTTTCACAATCCAGCTGCATCCGGGGCAGTTTCTTTCTTTGTATGCTTCAGTGTTTTTCCAATATGAAAAACAAGACATTATAAACTCATTTGCATAACTTTCTGCCTAACAACAAGGCAAGGTCAACGTATACGTTCCTTTCTACCAATCATATGTAACCACCCAACTTCCTGATACATTGTATTAATAAACGCTGCAGTAGTCAGAAGTCTTCATAGATCTGCAGACCTTTGGGGTGTGACAACCTCGAAGTCTCTCTCTACCCAGCTGCGAACCTTAAATCGTGGTCTTCCTTGTCTGAGTGTCTTATGTTATTGGTCTTGGATTATTGGACTAAAACCTCCAACAAGCAGAAATAGAAGTTAGGACCATTTGGCCTCCATACCCAAAATTCTAGAAGCAAATGTATGGGGTCAGTGGGGTCAGAAGGTCTCTGGACAATCTTGGGAGCTCAGGACAGGTTTAGGACCACTGGCACCAGAGGTCTGTGGCTCCAGCCAGGGTGGTGCTGCAATTAGCAAGGACATCCTGGTGCCAGGGCAGAAGGGCCTGGACTATATATGAGCAAAATTGTGAACCTAGTGAAGTCTCCTTTCATGGTCGCACCCAAGACAATGCTCCCAGTCACACTGCAAAGTGGGTAAAGCAGTTCCATAAAGCTAAGAACATTGAAACAACGAAACCATGCCAGCCAACGAGTCCAGATCTAAACCCAATTGAGAATCTCTGGAAAATCCTAGCCGATGAAATGAAATGAAACCCACCACAGTAACTGAAATGTAGAAACGATTGCAAGAAGCGTGGACCAAGATCAAAGCTAGAGATGGGTACCCAAACCTGGTTCTTACTCGGCCCCGGTGCCTAATTATAAAAGACTGGATTCGAGAGGGCTCGCGTGCACACACGCCGAGAG
>JBBMFX010061538.1:0-10841 GCA_037832545.1 Rhabdalestes septentrionalis
TATATATATATTATAGGTACACACTGTGTGTCCTTAAAAACAGTAAATACAGGTTACATAATCCACAGGTAACAGTCATATACAGGAAGTTGGGTATGCAAAGGGTTAACTTTCTACAATATGACACCCAGATCATTATCTTTCCAGATGAATAACTACTTGAACAACCATATTCAAATTCAAATGTGTTTTAATGTGAGAACCAAAGAAACAGTCTAAATTAGGTCAGTCGCAGAATGCTTCCTGTGTGTTCCAGGAATTCACATGCATTTTCATGACGTATTCCTTTACAAAGTTTGAAAGGGTCTGTGTTCATTTTACCACCAACCAAAATCAATCCTAGCACAAAGCCTGGGTGCTCCTCCACACATTGAAGGACACTTGTCATGATAACTGATTTTGCCACCTGCCACGAGCTGTGATTCTGTCAATTATTTTAGTGTGTAAAGGGATTGCCTGAAGGATATTCATTTTAGTACATCCAGTTTTTACATGAAAATGAACAATGCACAACATGCATTGAATTGACTTCACTGAATTCAAATGTGTAGATAAATTCTAAATTAAGCATAGGCTATTACATGAACATTATTATATGAATGTAGCTGGCTTTTGCGGATGAACCTAAGGTTGGAAAACTAACTCCAGTAATTGTCTTTTCAGTGTACTATTTCTATGGGCCTTACATGGCCATCGTGTGGCAAATGAAGCAAATGTTATGTTTGAGTTACATGTGTTCATCTAATGTGTACATTTTTTCGAATTTCTGAGTCAGAGGACCACACAGTTCCAGTGAGCAGTTTCTCACTAGTATGCACAATGTAAATAACATGCATGGAACCCTGTCTCCAGAGAATAGGTGTTCTTTAAAGAGAAAATGCATGCAATTATTTGTTGCGCTTAATTAATGCTGTTGTTGGAAGAAAAAGACAGTAATTGGAGACTAGGAGTTCTTTTGATCTCCTAAGACTGAGGACACTTTACTGCAGCTAAAACGAGCCTGAAACCACAGACTGATTAGGCACTGCAGCCAGCAAAGTGGGCAGAAAATCGCAGTGCACATGCTTCAATGTAAGTAAGCCTATATTACTGACAGACATAGTCCAGCCATGTTATGGTTGATGCTCTGTCTGAACGACTAACTCAGATAACTATTCAGCTAGCCATAATAACAAACACAGGACAGATCCATTCATGAAATCAGAGCATTGCTGAAGGTACATATTGACATTTCTTGCTGATATTTCTTGCTCACTCATTACAAATGAAATGTAGTATGTGGCAGTGGCAATTCTAGACCAAAATTACCAGGGAGGCCGCGTGGGGGCCAGTGTGTTTTTAGGGGGGCACGAACTACAAGTGTGCAAACTACGGTGCTGGGGTGGCGGGATGCGGTGGTTGGGGCAGGGGGTTGTTGCGCTGCGCATGTGTGTCAGCGTTCATGTGTAGCGCTTTAATTAGTCCATCTAGAACACACGTAGCGTTAGTTCAGTTCTTCGAGCCAGCACATGTCACAATGAGAAATTTCCATTTAAATCTGTGGTAGGGGGCCATAAGGGGTTTAACCGCCTATGCTCAAAGCTATGATATACATAGTTTACTACAGGGTACTGGCCACAAAAACATTGGTTCTAAATATTGCATGTTGATGCAGACCAGGCAATAGCTAAGGAGGTGTAGAACACACTCTGTACTTCTCCAGCAGGTGGAACATCGAAAATTGAAAACATCGAAACAGCCCTGTCCTGATCTGAGAAGTGTGATTATCTGTAAGTGGTGTTAATTGGGGAGTGCTGTGTCAATGACCAGTTAGTTACAGAGAGCTTAGTGCAGAAAAGAAGTAGTGACAGAAAGAGAGAGAGAGAGAGAGAGAGAGAGAGAGAGAGAGAGAGAGAGAGAGAGAGAGAGAGAAAGAGAAGGAGAGTGGGCGATCCAGTGAATGACAGAACCACAAAAGATCTCTCATTAGGTAACTGAAGCCTGAAAAGCTTGTCGTTCACCCAATTTTCTCCACTATGGAGGGAGGAGAGTGCATTTGGAAGTCATGCTTAAAAATTCTCAGAACTCTGCAGCTCAGTTGTTCTCAGTGATAGCGCCCACCCTAATTAACAGATAGGTAACCCGGTTTTGTTGTGTGAGCTTGCCCTTGCCAGACACTTAATTAAAGGCATGTGAAGCTCTGGGTTTTAGGAGTCAGTGGAACACAGAGATATGGTTAGAAGAATGGCAGAACATATGCATTGAAGAAAATGTCTCCACAGAACAAAGCAGCCACTTTGTAATCAGCAGAACACCACAGTGTAAATACACTTGGGCAGTTTGAGAGGAAGATACATGAGTTGGTGATTAGTCTTTTTCCAGGATACAGAAAATTCGCTGTTGTTTCAGATCTCTGGTTCAGGTCTCTCACTTTTAGCCCTTTATTTTGTGCTGAAAATCCCTAGCACCAAACTTGTTTGCTGTTCTACTGTAATATGGAAAGGTTGAGATATCTGCACTGATTTTTTTAATTATATTCTTGTTTATCACAAGTAAATATATTTTTTTGTAATATTTGCTGTGCTCTATAAAGAAAAAATGCAAAGAAGCACCGAATATTATTTACATTGTATTTTAAATATTCTTTTTTAATTTAATATTGCCAAATTCTTCCATAAAAAAGGTAATTACTTCGAAAAAATATAGCACACTGAGCAAGAAGGAGTACAATAATAATCAGATTAAATCAGTCATTTTAGGACACCAAAAACCATGGACAAACATCTAATGGTCCCAACCATGGCCCTAGGCAAGCAGTGCTGCCCACTACTCTACATCAACCAAACTAGAGCTTAGATCTGGCCCAAAAAATGAAACCCAACCCTACCCGTGCACCTTGTGTATGAGCCCAGCCCGGCCCGACATAATAACTGTAGGATAGTGTCAGGCCGGGCTGGGCTCGGGCCAGGTTCGGGTTCGGACCGAGAATCTAAACTCTAAACTAAACTGACACTGTACTACTTGCAGGTCAACAAAATACTCCAGCAATCTTTGTAAAGCCTGTATTAGGATGTAGTTTGAGTAACTGCCCATAGCTTGGATATAGCAATATTAATATGTTGACATCTTATCTGTCAGAGGAGAAAAAGTCCTAAATGCCTTTCATCCTGATTGTATGGCCTCAACTAATCGCTTTGTACAGTGTACAGTTAAGTAGGAACTTCCATTTTGGCCCAAATAAAAAGTTTCTAATAAACTCTTAAACCTATAGAAATATTTACTTTTATCAAATTGTTTATGTACACAAATATTAAATAGGCCCATTTGTATACTGAGGACATTTCCCACTGAAATTTGAGATTTTATTATGCATTTAAATGTGTGAGTCTTTTGTATTAAATCTTTTAAAATAATTTCCTGATCATAATTTCCTGTTCTTTTGACATGGCATGCTTGAAATGCCACTGAAATGAAGAAAGACAGTATAAAGGGTTGTGCCCAAACATAGTCAGATTCTAAGAGTGGCCTGAGGTCTTACAGATGAAGACAGATTATCCCCCAGCAGGCCAGATGAGCCCCCCATTGCCCTTCACAGATGCTGGCTTTACTAAGTCATCTTCTTACATTCATTACATATTTCCATGGATGTATATTCAGATCTTTCCAAGGAAACATTTTTATCCCAGTGCATATATTTGAACACAACACTACGTATATAAGCAGTTGGGCAGTGGTACATTTTTGTTGCTTTGGCATTCTATCCCAGTGGACTGCATTTACAATGAAATGGTGATAATGGAGACAAAGTGCCAAATTCCAGCTTAAATGTGAACATGTTTATGTTTAGAATTTAGAATTACAGATGTACAGATGTATGAAGCATTCCAGAAAAGCTCCAGTTTAGTCTTACCAACTTCACCAGCATGTTCTTGCTTCTTTGTACAGTTACACTTTTTTCAGTCTTATGGTTTCCTTCCATAGACACTTGATTGGTTCTCTTGATGAGCCAAAAACAAAAGTCTCCCAGTGTGAATGCCATCAAGAATCATCTTTAAACATTATAGAATCATGTTTGTGCTGAAAATGAAGATGCAGTAAAACAAGGCTAACCATGAAACCAGCTGTCTAGTTCCATATAATCCTAAAAATGGAGGAAGTACATTTAAGACAAGCTGTGATTCCTGTATTACATAAAATACAGGTGTAAATTCAGTTGAATTTAGATGTGTATTGTGCCTTTTAACAACATAATTATTATTCGACCAAAAGGGCCAAAGCAACACAAATGTTGCCTACTTACATAGAGATTTTCTAAGAGTGTGAAGGAGTAAGAGATTGCAAAGCTGCGGACTGCAGTCTGAATGATACAGGCTAGGCGACAGTCATAATTCTCAGTGCAGAAATATGTCCATACAATCACACTATTTATGCTGGTAAGTAGAAAAATAACTAGAATTTGAAGACATATTTTGTTATGCTGCACATATCTCTGAACAGGACACATTCCTGTATAAGTTTATCTTGTTTTTAAAACAAAAAAATTAATACAGAAAGTTAAGTAAATATAAAAATTAAAATATTGTGAATAAATCTTTAGTTATGTAGTATTGCAGTATATTTGACCCACACTACAGGATAATCAGGCCTATAGTGTGAGGTAGATACCGATTCTCAAGCTGAACAGACCTTGTCAGTGTGTCTGGAGAAACTTGTAAATTTGGAAGCTAAATTAAGGACTAAATGGACCCCAGAGAGTGAGACTAAACTTGCAGAGTAGTGGCAAAAGCATAAATGTTTGTACTTTTCTGCTTGAAAAGCAGTTGCCTGCATAGTAATCAGCTGGCTGTCATTTGCCGCCTCTGTTTAGATCTAAAGTCACGCTAGTTTACAAGACATCAACAAAGGCTAGAGAAGGGGAGAAATGTGAGAACTCCCACAAAGTTTGGAGAATGCACTCATAGTACTACATAGTACTTCTATCTTTGTAGAAAAAATTCAGCTGGCTAGCGCTCTAAACTGAAGCCAATAAATGGGCAGAATTGTAAGGGTCTCCTTTAAGTGCACTATTCCACCTGACACCACACCCCCTCTTCGCTGAAGTAGGCTTGAGATGTGTAAACATAATAAAGGAAATGCCTTTAGTGAATGCAAACTCTCACTGCTTTCAGCGGAGTTTACACCGCTAACACATTTTTTATTTCTCTGTTTTCTCTAGTCATTTTCTTTTTTGTTCTCTGGAGTGCACTCTACATTAAGACAGTGCAGTTCTTTCATATGGCAGTGTAGACATTTTGGATACACTAAAATGGCTGAAAAATATTCTTTTAAAGGAACATAGTGGTTCTTGCTGCTTTCTTCAAAGTCAGCCATTCTAATAAATTCAAGGCTTTGTAAATGCAGAATAAAGGCACTTCAAAACAAGATCCATTTTGGTAGCAATTACCTCAAGCCTGAAAATTACATCAAACATTTCTGCACTCTTCTCTGGCCTAGTTTGAGTTTTACAGCAGCAACTATTTTTTTAATGTAAACTTTGATTAACAAAAAAGGCTATTTGGTAATATGTTTGTATCTAGAACACAGTTATATGCAAAAGTTTGAACATCCTCAGACAAACAACATATTTTCTTATAGATAATATAATTTGATATTATATTTTTTGCTAATGCACAATTTCTGTTTAATTTGTGTTATTGAGAAAACGAGGCAGTCATTTCTGGAACTTTCCTGCTTCTACAGGAGCATGGTCATGGGTTATTCAAAGTCCATGGTTCTAATTATATTGGCTGAATAAAAGCACTTAAATGGTTTTGGAACAATGAAGTGGTGAAGTGTTTTACAAAGTGTTTCAGTAAAATATGTGCCAATGTGTTGTGTATTATAATTTTCATAGGTATGAAACATTTAAGGTAAAATTAAGGGATCCATTATGGACATTTAATTGATGGACATTTAATTCAAATTAAAGTATTTGGCATATTTTCAGGGGTAAATTAAGGTAGAGTTAAGCACATTTTAAGTGCATTGTGTTTCATAGTGACTCAATTTCAGTTGCTTTTGTTTGAAGAACAGGGAGAAACACTTGTTTGCGTTTTTTATGCTACTGTGATCAGCACAAAGCTGGCTCACATTAAACAAATCACAACACACAATGTAGATTCTGCACAAAAATATAGACCAGCCTGAGGAGTTACATGAAGCACATCCATCTTTTTACATTTGAACAAAATGTAATGCATAGCTCAACACAATCTACCGTGCAGAACCACGGATTTCTTTTGGAAACTATGTTAGGCAGATCACATACAAACACATGTCAATCATACAAGTGCTAATGGAAATGTGAACATTTGAACACACATGATGGTGTACAGCTCTTTCTCAATCTGTCTGTAATTGACTGTAAAATTTGTAATGTATTTGAAAGCATATGCAGTTTTATATAGTAAAGCAGCATGAACTGATGCCTTGTTTCCAGAAAAAAACACATTCACAGATCATCTGTTTTTTTAATGAGTGTGTCAGGAGTTTTCTTTCTCTTGGTGCGGTTCACATTCGGAGGGCTTTGATGTGTGCGAGTCGACTGCATACACCAACTGTTCACGTAAACTATTCAACCTCCCAGCAATGTTTTAGCTGAGATGCCGCATTCAAAGTTAATTCAGATCAAACACTAAGCATCTTCACTTTCACTTTTGAAGAATGTCTTCTAGTCTTTTCAGACTCCTCTAATCTCTTCAGAGATTACAATCTTTCCCAAACAGGCATAGCATAACTTCTTCAAAAAATTCTTTTTTTTTAAAACAAACAAATATTACATTTTCTTCCAACAAGTCATAACATTTATAGGGCGATAATAGAATTTGAGTTTATTAGACTCTTCCATTATGTGTCCTTGCGGAGAGCTTCCTCTCTTTTTTGACAGTTCTCAATGGTATTAGGATTTCCAATCTCCTCATATTTTCTGCAGACACAAAACACTAAGCGCTCAGAACCAGGGGGAGCATGGGGGCAGGTTTTGTAGGTGGGGGTGGGGTTTGTGCATACTAGACCAGCCAGCCCCACACATTAACTGTAATTTTCGTCCCGAGCCCAAATTAAAACCGAAAATGTATGTAATACGTGGGCAGTTATAACAACTCAACTGTGGGTGCGTTCGTAAGCTCACACTCTAAGTGCTCAGAATGCTGGATTCCAACGCCTCTAAGTTTATCATCATCTGTCGCCTAGCTATTTTATCCTAGCTTGGCAAATATGAATGCTTTGTGTGTTGGTAAACCCTTAGATTGTTTTACAGTTGACCTTTAAATTGTTTTGCTCTTAGATGTTTTACAGTTGACTTTTATAGCAATTTATGATTTAACATTTGTATTGTTGGCTGTTTTCTTTTCTTATTATGATGTTTTCTTTTCTTATTATGATAATTTGTTGTAACATACAGGAGCTTAAGGCAGTAGGATGTAAATGAGATTTATTGCATTTCTTGAATCTATGGACAATATGGGCATTATCATAAATGTTAGGCTTAATCTATATTAAGGTATAGGTACAGGTTACCAAGTGGTCATGACATTTTTTTAGAAAAGAAAACACCCAGGAACTAAGAACTGAGGAGTCAGGAAATGCAGGAAACCCAGGGAAAAACTAAGCAATCTATAACAAATAAACAAACACACAATTAGTGTGCAGCCCTTTCCTGAACAAAATCCAGTCTCCTTCTGTTTACACCACGTATGTACAAAAGAGATTGGTTTATCCTGGTGTTTTCAGCTATGTGGCAGTTGGCTTTATCAGCATGAATGTTTCTGTGATTTTGAATAATGCAAGATTTCTCCCAAATATCTTCTTATTATGTGAAAGCTCTTTGAATTCTAGAAATGACTTTGGCATATATTTTTTTTCTTCTGCAAAGTGATTACAGGGTACTTGATTGAGCAAACACCCTGTTAATTTCTAGATTAATAATTCATTTCATTTTTTCATTTCTGCAATGTTTGAAAGTTCATTATTGAACATGTTAAGTTTTTTCTATTTTAAATATTTTTTTTATATTTCAGTGGATCAGTCACACATGCTGGATAGATCACCATGAAAGCAAATAGTAATGTCAGGTATCTGTCCGTCTTCCCACCAGCTAGTGCTTCCAGAGTATTCCATTCATGGTCTCTTCTGCATCATGTTCCTGTGTGCCCAAGAGTGGCTCACCGTAGGCTTGAACATCCCCCTACTTTTCTACAACACATGGAGGTAAGTGTCTAAGCTTACGTTTTCATGAACAGGTACATTTGAGGCATATACTGTAAGTGTGTCTGGAAGTTCATTCCTGTGCTTTTGGTTTTGAGGATCATTCTTCAAAAAAGAATTATATGAATCTCTTCTAGATGGCTGGCCCATATACTATGGGTTATTGTGTTTCAAATATGTTAGAAGCTGTTTCTGTGCTTCACTGTATTATTCTTACAAGCTTGTCTCCCCTGGTCAGGTTTCAGGTTTTTTAAAAACACAAAGAAAAATTGTAAACATTACAAATAGGATTTTGCAATTGCACTTCCTTCCACAAAATGTATGATTACACCTCCCCCACCCCCAAAATTACAGTGTACCTCCCAATTAACCAACAGGTCAGCTAATGAGTACAGGTGAGTGGGTAGAGATTAGTGTGTTCACACCTTCCACAGCACAGTCTACAGAATTCACTACTTCTTGCATTGCTTACTAATGAACCTGCATCAACACATTCAAAGCAAAAAGAAGCACTCAATAAAGATTTAGTGAAATGTTCTGAAAAAACGGACAAATCTGGGCAGGTAGGCAGAGAAAAATTCTAACAAACATTTACATACAATAGCATATAAGTAGTAGGAGCATATCAACTGCAATGATTTAACAAGAAAAATCTTTGAAATGTATTCTGTATTCTTACAGGCTCGGACCTGGATTCTATAAAGCTGCTTTGTGACAGCCTGGTTGTAAAAAATCAAGCATATGAATAAACTTGAATTGAATTGAATTGAAATAATATTTGAGATAGCATTTGATAGAACATTCAAAAAAGGAAAATGTTACTGCAGCCTTATTAACATTTTAACTGTCCATGTGTTGTATACTTCTGTACCAAATTACCAGATATACTCAAATAGAGAAATAAAAACAATATTAAACAATGTTTATTAGCTCCAAAATAATCTTTTAAACAAAGTAATGCTGTTAGCCTTTGCAAACTACCAGCTATATCTTGCTCTGGAAGACCAAAACATCTGTTGCAAAACCTGCTTACAAATGTTTGCTTTCCATCCAATAGCCAGATAGACAATGAGAACATGATTTAATCCTGACAGCTGTGGTAGCCCCATGCGTTCTTTCTGAAACCAGTCCCAAAACTAAAAACTAAAAGCCTAGTAAATGAAATAGTAATCTAAATAATAAATTAGCCAATTGCATAATAGTCACTCATCACAGAAGATGATACAATGCTGTGAGCCTTTGTATGTAACAAGCAAAATATATAACAAATATCCCATGGGTGTAGTTCGATTCAGGAGAATCATTTGCCATATCGGGCATTCTGTACCCTTAGCACACTTTTTAAACAAATAATTCACAAATGCCTTATTTCACCTGCCTTTTTATACGCTCAGTGTGCATAATGACAGCATGTAGATATTTGTTTGTCAAGACTAATGCTTCACTATCAACTGGAGAGAAAATGCACCTTTAGAGCCATTAAAAGAACGAGTCGCAGCAATTTACTGCTCGTGTAACAAATCTTACTCCAGTGAAGCTGAGCGAACCTGAAGTGCCACTGCCAATTACTACAGCCAGCTTCTCAATATGAGGGTGTGCTTCTGCTTTTCAGTGCCAAAGTCACTCTCTTGCTTTTTTTCTGAGAAAGAAAAACGAGGTGAACTAGATTTACCATCAAGGACTGGGAGCAGAGCCTCTCTGTGGACAGGATCTAGTTCTTCAGCCACAGATATTTTGTGCATAATAGCATGTTAATAACGCCAGGTTTGATTGCAATAGCACTGTGAGCCTTCATCACTGTGGGTTCACTGAGGTTTGTTTGTGTACTCACTGTACACTCACAGAAATATTTGGCCCAATTCCAAGGATTTATGTATTTCAATTGCATTTAAAATTTGAATTACTTAGATGTAACAGAAACCGGCCAATAAACTTTATGTGCTTCATATTTGTCAGTCACATATAAATGCAACAATTAAGAATTAGATTAATTTAATAATACCAATAAACCCAATGTGATTTGAATAAACAATGGCAGATGTATGTATTTATCATGAATTTCTTAATTAACCTGATGTAAATGACCTTATAAATTTCAGTAAATGGATCTTGCTTGATTCAAAGCTCATCATACTTAAAGTATTTTCATATGTTTTAACTGATCAAATTTAATTGTTTTCACAATTAACAGATTCATGCTGATTTTAAGGAATTTGAATAAGTAAATTCTAAAAACAATATTATTTAAATAAAAACATACAGATGCAAATTCATAAAAACAAACTATCCCTTGAGTCCCATGAGTGGAGTATCACGATAATCTGTAACCTTCAGAAAAGTTTATTACTGTGCTGTTTAGCCAGTAGAAGTTAAGGTGTCCCCTCCATCATGCTAATTGCTGCCTGTGCCAGATGCTGTATGGCTTCAGAGACTAGCTTTTTTAATGCTGTTCAGAGACAGAGGGAGATGTAGCATGAAATTCATCCATCCTTCCCTTCCTCCTTCCTACTGAGCACAGCTGCTTCTGTACCCCAACCTTTAAGGATGCATCTATATCTCTATGTCTGTCTCTCTCTCTCTCTCTCTCTATCTCTCTATCTCTCTCTCTCTCTCTTTCT
>JBBMFX010061549.1:0-10841 GCA_037832545.1 Rhabdalestes septentrionalis
CACACATTTAGACTGATTTGTGAACAACGTTTGAGAGAAATGGTAATATTGTGTATCTGGAATGAATTTTAGATCTTTAAGTCCATCTCATGAAAAATCGGATCAGGACCAAAGGTGTTGCGTTTATATTTTTGTTGAGAGTATGTATGTTAGCAGCATTTTTATGGCTGTAGCTGATGTATACGCTGAGGTATCAGAAGTTTGAAATGTGCTTAAGATGAAAATTTGAGGACAATTTGAACCGCGGCTGTTACCTCTGAGCTTGCTCTCCAGAAAGTCTCGGGAGCTCATGATCTGGTCCATATCCGAGCGCATCCGTGCACTCTGCTTTTCGGCTTTCTCCTCACACTCATCCTTCAGTGCAGTCATACCTTTCATCAGAGTCTCCTGCACCAAGTAATATGCTGCTTCTACTGTCTGTGGGCCAGGGCAGAGGTCATTAGCGTCACACCATTAATACACAGAAGTGTCAAGCAGAACCTCTCACGATTTCTTAAGGCTATCATTCATTCCCTTCTGCTGTGGTATGTGGAACTAGCTCCAAGACACACCAAAGGGACATTTCAGTTTTCTACCAAAACTGATGCGCAACACCCTAATGTTGCCCCCAATGGAATCCCTGACATTACAGTAATGTAATAATTTTGGGTGTGGCTCAAGTTTAATGCTTTTTCTTCTCCTGACTGCAAATGTGACCAACCCAAACTCTACTGCCCTGGAATGTTTGGTTCCAGTTCAGCTGAACCAGCCTGTCAAGGTCATCAAAGGTTTTTGAATTTGGGACTATGCTGATGGTAAATTTCCAGGCACAGAGTAGGGCATCATTATTTAAAACCTTTTCATACAGTGCAGTAGAAGTTAAAGCACACAGCTGTTTTGGTGGGAGGTCATTGCAAGAGTTATTTTCGAAGTTGCGAAAATATTTTGGAACTTACAGCAAACCACATTTTCTTCCTCTCTGTCTTCTTGGCCTTCAGACGAGGTAGCAATTCTTTTTCTAACGATGGCAACAAGTCTTCCATTGTTAGATTCGCCAAAACCTTAAACACACATTCAGACCAGTGCAATAAAGATTATTCACTGTAAAAATGCTTGAATATTTTTGAAATTGGGCACAGGTTTGTTTTTTAATGAGTGATTGTGGTGTCAGATGTACATTTTGGGCTCTTTCATTCTGTCCCTTGACGACTTTCTTTATTGCTTTGTCGCATTCTCTCTATTTTCTCTGTTTATCGTAGCATTAACTGAATGTGATTGGAACTTACTGGAACCCTAGATTATAAGAGGTATGTGTTGGCTTGGTGGAAAGGTCACAGGATGCTTCCCATGGTTTGCTAAATTTGCCTGGAGTTTGTTTAAGCATTCCCAAGAGAAGCTGCAAATCCAAAAGAATATACTAATTATAAACACTGTGATTGTATTACAGATACAACACGACTGATAAAACAGCAATGTATGTACAAACAAGATGTTTCACATAAACTGACTACAATACCAAGTCTGAGACCCAAAGGATTTCTGTGATCCACAACACAGAATAGCTGATCAACAAACAGACCAAAACACTGTCCTCTAAAGACAGGTGGATGTTTCAGCAGGTGAATATTTCAGCATGATGGCTTTGTTCTCAGTTATGCTGCAATGAAATGCAAGGAGACAGGCAGGTGAAACCACACAGTGAAACTCCCTCCGTGCTTCACATTTCCCTAGATTACTCACATTCCCTGCAGTACTCTGCTCTGACGCAAGTGTGTCTGTGTATGTTTGTGTGAGGGCTGCATGGCAGTGTGCAGGTGTGTTCAACACAACTATGTCTTTGGCTTATGTGCCAAATTTGTCTTCAGTGAGAGATGTTGTTGTTGCAAAGTCGTGTGTGCATGTAAATCTATGAGGAATGGAACAGAAAAACAATATTAGCCTCATATTGCTGAAGAAAGTGTGTTTCCCCAGCATGACCTTCCCTTGAGTCAATTAAACAAACATATGCAAAACCAGAGATGCATGGGTAAGATGCAGTGACCAGCATATGTCATGGCACTGCACATGACTCAGAAGAAGCATGTGCTAGCCTTTACGCTCTCAGTATCAGAAACAATGTGTGATTATGAGACACATGATCAGTGGGTGGAACTGGACTAAATTAGGGAGAATTGGGGAAAAAGATGGCAAAAAGAAAAATATATATTTTTAATCAGATTTTAGCAGCACGACTCCAATAAGTACAGAAAATATCCAATTACCGCACAAGGTGAATGTGTAGCATTGGTAATCCGGGTCTACATTTCTTGCTACAAATAAGAGTAAAAACTTTGCATAGTAGACAGTTACATGGACTGTTATCCATTGTTAACTGTTTATGCACTCTGGAAGTCTCAGCTTTCCCTGAGCACTTTTGAATTTTAATGGAGCTGGAGAATGAAGGGGCAATAAAGAGACATCATTTCAAATAAAGGAACCACTAGTGGTACAGCTGAGAACAGTCCTTACCCGCACATCACTGCCTATCAGCATATCCCAGGTTTCATAGTGTCCCTTCTCCTGCCTATGGAGCTGGACAGCTTTAACAAAGGCCTGTACTTCGAAGGACTTCTTCTTCAGAAAGTCTAAAAAGAGGATAAACAAGTGAGTCAGCAAGGATCTGTCTATATAACCCTATATAACTACCTCTCCTGCTTGTTAGATTTTTCTAGTAAACTACAAACCCAGTGGAACATGACCTTTTCAAAGAGTGCACAACAAGATTGTCTTTTTTTGCTGCTTTACGGTGTGCTTCTTCATCAAATACCTAATTTTAAAAAAGATTAGTCCATAAAACCAGGAATCAGAGTACATGTCTGTTTTTATATGTCAAATTATCAAAAGGATTACAAAATTATTTAAGTTGTGAAACCATTTTAAGCTATGGTATTACTTTAAATATTGCACTTAGAAACTTATCACAATTTCTGCAGGACTACTATATAAAACTTTGAATACAACATTTGAAATACATATTACTTGGAGCACAAAAAAACACATTAACCAAAGACGCTTGTGCTGCTACCTTGATTCTGGTGCCGAATGCAGTCAGATAAAGCACAGATGAACCCGATTTGCTGGTCCTCTTGGCAGAAACAGAAGTAGTAATCTCTACGGTACGGCAGTCGGAGGTACACTGGGAACTCTCCTGGCATCTCCACCAGTGGTGGAGCAAACTCTTCCTTTACATCTGTAGCACAGAGCACAATACTCAGACCAAGAACACACCAATACGCATACTCATACATGTTCCACAATTACCCACTACCCACAATAAAAATTCCTTGCACAGGGGGCCCATGAGAACACATGAGTCCATGATGGCCTTGACCTACCTCAGAACCCACTTGCTGTACAGGTCTTTACAGGTCAACCAACTATCTTTATATTTACTAAATTCAAATGTATGTACTAAGGATGAGCGAGTACAGCATTATCTGTATCTGTATCTGTTAACTAGATGAATGATCTGTATCTGAACTTGGACTGGGCGGGGCATAACCCGGAAGTGGGCGGGGTTTAACCAGGAAGTGCGTCTGGCTGTCTGGAAATGGGCGGAGCTTTAACTGGTGTGTTATTTTAAGAATGCAATTGATATGTATTGATCAAAAATTGTTATATTTCTTGCTGATTAGAAAACTACATGACAGCATCAGCATTGAGCTTCACATCAGTGGTTTTGATCACGGTAACAAACGAACTATATACAGAACAAGTTTTGCAACAATGAATACAACACATGCAGATGCAATTTTGAAGTAAAATGTAATGAACAAGACTTTTCATCTCAAAATAACTTTCTTTTTTTAACTTTAAATTTTTTTTATGATCACTGTGATTTTTTTGTTGTTGTTCTTTTAAAAAAAATTTATGTCCACACCAGGTATGTGTGAGTGAGTGAGTGTGTGTGTATCTTTATTTGTAATATTATTTATACCACAACTACCTTTATTTTTTATATATAAAATACAGCAAGAAAGGGTCACTCAGTGCGCGAAGTAAAACAACTGGTTACAGCCAGCAGACGGTTAAAAAAAAAAAGATGACCGGCAGAGAGGGAGAGAGAGAGAGAGAGAGAGAGAGAGAGAGAGAGAGAGAGAGAGAGAGAGAGAGAGAGCAAAGAGCGCTCCCCCAAACTTGCTCCTGGCCCCCTTTATGCCCACCCTGCTCTGAACAGCCAAATATTTAAACATCACTTTTTTATCTCGACATGCGCTGGCTCGAAAAACGAAACTAACGCTACGTGTGTTCTACATGGACTAGCCTACTTAAAGCGCTACACGCGCGCGTTGACACACGCGCGCTGACAGACGTCACTGCACGCAGACACAGTCAGCTACCCAATGAGAATCAATCCGAGCACAGATATTGACTCGTATTACTCGTATGATACTCGTATTCGTCAAAAGTTTCAGCCGAGTATCCGGCTCATCCCTAGTATGTACACTATATGGGCAAAAGTATGTGGAAATCCCTCTTCATCATTAACTTCAGGTGTTTACGACACACCCACAACTACAGAAAAAGTAACCATGCAGTAACCATGCAGTCTCCATAGAAAAACACTTGAAGTTGAATGGATTCTTTCCTGTTGTACCAATAGACACAATGAAAAATATAATGGCAGGCCATTCAGAGTGCTGAAAAATGTGAGGGCATCCTCTGTTGTATGATTTCCTACAGAGTTCCAAACTACCTCTGGAAGAAACTTCAGCACAAGAACTGCATGCCTGGAGCTTCATGTAATCACATGTGAAGAGGTGAAAATCTCACCGCTACTGGACTCTAGGGCTGTGGAAATAGGTATAATGAAGTGGTGAATCCTGCTCTACTATCCAGATGAAAGTTGGTTTGGTGAATGGCACCTAATTGAATGTATAGTGCCAACAATAAATAAACCCTTTTTCAGGGTTTGAGACCAGCCCCTTAGTTCCAGGGAAAGGTAACCTGATAAACTTAGTCAGTTTACTAAATTATACACTATGAACTGTAACATAAAATTAACCTGCCTAATATTGTGTATGTTACCCTTGTTAGGGTAAAACATCTATGACCTGTCGAGGCATGGACACCACAAGATCTCTGAAGGTGTGCTGTGGGATCTGGTACCAACATGTTGGGAGTAGATCCTTTAAGTCTTGTGAGTTGGAGCCTCTACGGATTGGATGAGTTTCTCCAGCACATCTCCCAGATACTCTGTCTGATTGAGAACTGGGGAATGTAGAGGCTAAGTCAATGCCTTGAATTCCAGAACATTTGCAATGTGCTGACAGAGGTCACTGTGATTAGGAATTACCATCACTATGAAGAGGTGTATGTGGTGTTGTAAACTGTTGTGAATTTCTTCTTAAGACGCCAGGAGACGCTTTTTAGATGTTCAGAGCAGAAGTTTCTCTTTATTCAGATCCTCGCTGCTCTGCGCTGCAGTCTTGAAAAAGTCATCTGATGTACAGTGTTACATTGTAGCCTATATACTTTTAGGGGGCAGGGCTTATCTAGAGACAGTGATAACCCCAGACAAACAGGAGAAAAGGAGGAACGCAGCTAGGAAGCCTGAACCATTAACAGCAGTTATAATTCAGCACAGACTGGGCAGACCATTACAAACAAAGATGAATCTCTTGGTAGTCTGGCTCATTTGCCTTACAAAAAGCAGACAGGAACTGTGAGGAACTTCTTTGTTACAACATTTGCTTGATAGAATTATATGTCTGATGTAATTATATTCTACTGCACCATAGGTTTTGTCAGAACATAAGATCAGATTATTTTAAACAGTTTCTTACATTTGTAATCCTTCAGTGATCTGCAGCAATGTTTAGGTGAAGTGAACCTATCATAGGTTTCCCACCAGATCATTGCCCAGAGCATCACACTGTCTCTGCCAACTTCTTCCTGGTGCTATGTCCTCCCCTGATAAAGCAACGTACAAACATCCAGCCATTCACATTACCTCCTTCTGTTGCTCCATGGACCAGTTCTGATGCTAACATTTCCATTGTACATTGTTTTGGACGTTGGCAGAGCACTCACCAGCAATACATGTATACTATACATGTTTTCTGATACTTTTCATTCATGGGCAGCATTATGTTCAAAAGCAATTTGTGCTACAGTAATTTTTCGCTAAGACTGATCCAGGCAGACTAGCCTTCGCTATCCATTTTTCCTCCCATGGACCTCTTTTGGTTGGTACTAACCACTACAAACCAGGAACATCCCACAAGACCTGTTGTTTCAGAGAGGCCCTGTCCCATCTAGGTTCACAATTTGGACCTTGTCAAAGTCATTGGAATGAATTGGAATGCTGATTATGAGCCAGAACTTCTTCTTCCAATATCAGTGTCTAACCTCACAAATACTCCGTTTACTGAACGGCCACTCCAAAATCTTGCTGAATGCTTTCTTAGATGAGTCTAGGTTTCTATAGCTGCAAAATGGGGATCAACTCTATATTTGTGCCGATGCTTTTAGGGTGGTATTTTCAATATAATGTAGATGTGATGGTCAGTCAGTCACATCCTTTTGAATGTGTTCAAAAGGAAACTGCTGGAAAAGCAACTAGCAAAGGACTAGCAGTAATGAAAACTCAATGGGGAAGCTTGTCCCTGAGGGCAGGCCAAAACAAGCACTGTATGAAGGACAATGACAGGAACACGACTTGTGGGAAAAGTATTTTAGACGTATCCAAATTGCGTGAAGGTCCTCTGATGAATTAGAAGCTCATTGCGTTCAGAGCCATTCAAGAAGGGTCATATATAAACCTTTTTTTTTGCCTGCGGGAAAATTTGTCCTGTAAGGTTGAACTTTGTGATGTAAGACCTAGTTCCCTTATCTTTTGTCAACTGTTCAGTATTTTGGTATTCTAAGTAGGACTGTCATGATAAAAATAAATGATTTTGATCTGCTAACACTGAAATACTGAAATAATCACAGAAGTACTACATCATTATAGTAACGGTGATACAAATACTACTTCTAAAATAAATATTTCTGCAATAAGCACAGTTATATGCTTTGCTACGAGGAACTGAGATGACTGGCTCAGATTAGCATTAAAGCTTTTCTCAAAATTTCTTTAACTGACTTAAATGCATTGATTTGAATACTTGACAATTCCCTGATAATGAATAAAGTAATTTTACCACTGCTCAATATTACAGTACGAAACTGAGGCTGACGAGCACACATTTAAGCATTTTTGCATGTGCTCTTTTATTGTGTCTGAATATTTTTTAATTTAACATTGTCATTATTTTAAAATGACTGACAATTACAGTCCTAGTTCTACGTATGTCTCACAAACATCTGTTGTGAAACAGTGATATAGTTAATATAGTCAGAGGAATGAATCAGATCAATGATCAAATATAACTGTATTTATCAGAAAGTAAAAGATAAAACAGAATTTATAGCAACACTCTCAGCCTGATAGATAGACACCCTGAGACCATAAACCATTCAATATATTTTCCTTTCAAACTTAGGAAAACATTTTTACTTGGTACCCTATGAGCAAGTATGAATGGAAAACGTTAAAGAAACTGGTCTTACTGTTAGTGTCAGGGAAGCATTTGTCCACCATTTCCTTGTATTTGTCCTCTGTGGTCAGGACAGTGCCTCCAGTGGGCAGCAGCTTGAACAGCGCCGGTTTGCCCTTCATATGTGCCTGTGACCGTGAAGGAGGGGAGGGTCCAACATCATTTCAAAGCTGCCTGCAATCAACAGGACTGTCATCACTGTCTTCATTTCTTTCCTATGGAAGGAAACTTACCTCATAGCTCTCATGGCACTCCAGAGAGTAATTTGCTCGCACCACGGCATAGCGCTCCTTCCATTTCCTGCTGTCATCAAAGTATAGCACTTGGTCTTCATAAAGCACCTTTGCAGGATTTGGTGGCTCCTGGGTAATTTCACAAACCCACAGTGAAAAAGCTGATTAGGATGAAAACACTAATTTCTCTTCTACCATTCTAACTTTAGGAGCAGCATTGGTTTTCTTACAATAATTTATTTTACAAATTTACTATATATTTGAGCTATTCTTGATTAGCCACTAGCTTGATCAGCAAGTTTGTTTAGATTTTAGCTAGATTAATTGGCTGGTTTATCAGACAAGTAATTGAAGACATCAGTTTAGACAAGAGTCAGGTCCTCTACATCTATTATGTGTAAGTTGGACAAAGTTAAAGAAAAAATATTTTTGTCCATTTCTAAGGGACAACATATGTCACACACTGTCTGAAAGCTTATTAGCTAGTTTATTTGTGCTGACTTGACAGATTAAGAGGTGTGAGGATCTGGGTGTGCACTTTGCACAGTGCTAACTGACAGACATAACGGCACAGAGCTTGTTACTCCCTGCACTCTCTTATTTAGCATAAAGTATTTCTTTTTAGAATTGTTTGTGATGGCAAAACGTAGCACAGTTTGTGACTGGCTACACAGTTTCACTGTTTCAACAAAAAATGTCAAAAGCTCTTCAGCCACCAGCAAGGCTTTTGAACAAACAGTGACTTTTAACATGGCTGATTTTCCAGAGCTGAATCCGTGACCAAGATTTTGACGCTCTACATCAATTCAAAACAGTTTCAATCACTGTTTGCTTTCTGAGTTTCTTTCTTATTTAACCATAACATAATGTAAGCAAAGAGGCAAACAGTCTGAGAGGACGTTGAATATTTTTCACAAACATCATTTATGAAGCTGCTCAAGTGTTCAAAATATGTTGTTTTAATAAGATTGACTTTGTTATAACAAGATTTTGTGGTACATTAGAGGCTACATCCAAATGTTCTGGATTGTACATTTCAGCATCTGAAAGTCATGATACTAAAATTGTTGTGTTGCTGGCAACATTAAACCAGCAAATGGAAATAGTGGGTTATAATGGCAGTGCCCACTGGCTTTTCATGAAATGCGTGAATAATTACAAAATGTTCCTGTGCCTGTTAGTTATATTAGCCTTATTGATCCAATGGAAAACAACATTTTTGTCATTAAACTTTGCACCCCAAAAATGTCTTTGCCAAACTAGTCCTTTTAGCTTATCAAGACCAAATCTTGAACTCCTTATTCTGTGAGAGAAATCCTGTCTCTTTTACCCTTTGCTTGAGAAGTTGGGTGTGCTCCTGTTTGTGGTGGACCATCTCTTCTTGAACATGGGACAAGTAGGCCAGGGTGTACTGCTTCTTGTAGATGGGTGCAAAGTTTTGCAGCTCTGCCTGCGCCCGCCCTGCAACACACAAGCACACCCAACCATTATGTTGGTAAAATTTCATTTCCATCATAACTTCTACCATGGCTTCTCAATATAAAAATATATAATTATTTCCTCAAATCCTGACTTATATTCTCCGAGGTTTATACTCATTTATTACTCAATTAGACAGTAGTTTCTCAAAATCTTGACTTGACCTGGAATTATTTTGCTCTTTGTCAAAATAAGTGAAAGTGACCATTCTGTCATTGGTCAACAGATCACAGTACAGTGTGAACAGCACAAAATTCTTCCCTGCATTTAAATGTAAACCATTCAGCAAGTGGGTACACAGAGGGCAGCCAGGAACATAGTGCCCGGGGAGCAGTGTGTGGGGATGCTCAAGGGTGCCTTTGAGGTGCCACTAGAAGTCCTGGCATTCAAACCTTTGAATATATACATATATACAGTGCTGTTTGAAAGTTAGTGAACCCTCCAGACATGGTCACTGTTTTTGTAAAAAATATTAAAATAACATTATACATACATCCAAATCCTCACACCTTACAAATAATGGACATACACAAAGAAATATAGTTTTCATTAGTTAAGTCAACAAAGGCTGTTTATTTCACAAAAACTGAAAATGTAACATGTGCAAAAGTATGTGAACCCTTGTATTAATGGCTTGTGGCTCCTCCTTTTGCAGCCATTACTTCAACTAAACGTCCTCTGTAACCGCTAACCAGTCTCTCACATCTGCTTATGGGGATTTTTGCCCACTCCACCTCAGCCAGTTCAGAGAGGTTGGAGGGACATCTGGCATGTACCAACTTCTTCAGGACTTGCCACAACATTTCAATTGGGTTAAGGTCCGGACTTTGACTGGGCCAATCCAGAGTGCGAATGCTCTTTCTCTGAAGTCATTCCTTTGTAGTTTTGCTGGAATGCTTTGGGTCATTGTCTTTTTGCATAATCCATTTTCGTCCCAGCTTCAACTCCCTGACTGATGGAAGGATATTCTGAACAACAAATTTGTTGATATGCTGAAGAATTCATGGTTCCTTGGATAATATGAAGTCGTCCAGGTCCAGAAGCAGAAAAGCAGCTGCAGACCTTTACATTTCCACCACCATACTTCACTGTTGGGAGGAGGTTCTTTTCTTCATATACCGTGTTGGCTTTCCTCCAAAAATGTCGGTTTTTGATTGTGACCAAATAATTTTATTTTGACTCGTTTGTCCAGAGAATGGACTTCCAGAAGGCCTCTGGTTTGTTCAGGTGCTCTCTGGCAAAGTTGAAACGGGCAGCTTTGTTCTTTTTTGAGAGCAGAGGCTTTCTTCTAGCAACCCTCCCATGAATGTCATGGCTATTCAATTTTCGTCTGATTGTAGACGCATGCACGTTTGTCCCAGATGCTGCCAGAGAGGTCTGCAACTTTCTAGAGGTGCTGTGTGGGTTGGCCTTTACCTGATTTATTATTTTTCTGGTGCTTCTGGGTGATATTTTGGATGGGTATCCACTTCTAGGCAAAGTTGCTGTCATGTTGTAGGCCTTACATTTGTAAATTATCTGTCTTACAGTGGATGGACGGAGCTGTAATCTTTTGGAGATGGTCTTATAG
>JBBMFX010061560.1:0-10840 GCA_037832545.1 Rhabdalestes septentrionalis
CTAAGGATCCTCAGGTGTGGGTGGAGTATAAGTGGTCCAATGGCGACCCCTTGAGGTCGTAGGTGGGAACTGTGACATCCGCCATGCAAATCGCATTTTATTATGATGAAATGACTCAATATTTGTCATCGGTCAAAAGCACTTTGTTCCAAAATGAATCTTGCTTGTCTAAATGAACTTTTGCATACACCATGCGACTCTGTGCGTGATCACTTCTTTCTCATCATCCATCCATATCATGCCATACAGATCTTCTTTGTGCAAATTGTGCTCAATTGTAAAACAATGTGCAGAGACACCCTCTGCTGCAAGATATTCCACTTCCAGATTAAGTTCCTTAGAGTTGGAACAGACTGTTTAAACCTCTCAGATAGCTCTTCCTCTAAACCAGCGTTCCTCAACGGGTGCGGTACCGCCCCCTGTGGGTGTTTGAAAAGCATAGGGGGGCATTGAGAATGAGACAGCTGAGAGGGGGGCGTTCAGATGCAAATGAGGGGGCGGCAATTTTATTAGTTAAAATTTTTAAGCATTTACAATAAACAGACTTTGTTAATTTGAACACGAAATAAGATGTAATAAATTAGTCATGGAATTATTAGAAATAAATAGGCATAGCAGCGCCTGGTGCTCTGACCATTAAAATCTCATACCCAATCAAAATGTATACAAGCAGAATTACGGTTTGATGTTCTGCATGTGACGCCACTTTTTTCCCACGCCGATAAGGACGTCCATGCTGGATGGCAGAAGTGAGATGTGTGATTAGACAGAAATTGTTTTAGTAGTTTAAAAGAGAAAGAGGAATCCACAGACATAGTAAAAATGTTTTTTCATGCTGTTATTAACACATTTTGTCATGCATGTAATATTTTGTACTTAACCCTCTAAGCGCCAAAGTCACAGAATGGCGACAGGACATCATGAATAAAATACAGTGTAGTTACAAATATCATGTAATATAGCATGTGTATTCCCTATCACTACTTGGCAGACATGTAGTACTTTGATTTAGGACCCAAATTGCGTCCTCTTCCCATTCAAGGTTTCAGTAAATAGCAGTGAAAATGAGCCAGGTGTCATTGGTTCTGTGGCAGTCAAAGGAAATTACGAGTGGCATAGCTCCGCTGAGCAAGCACCAATCCACATCAAACTTCACAGTTAGAGAGGGCTCGGTGAGTCCTTTCCAAAGACCACTCATTTGCCATAATTCCCCCTGGAGTTTTTGCCAAAAGCGTCTAAAATCGCCATGGTGTCCCATTACTTTTGACTACCATGGACCTTCCAAGCAGCAAAGCTCCGCGGTGCACCCAGACACTTCCAATTGCAGATTAAAACATTCAAATGTGATATCTCTGG
The DNA here is from genome assembly GCA_037832545.1 of Rhabdalestes septentrionalis. Lineage (NCBI taxonomy): Eukaryota > Metazoa > Chordata > Actinopteri > Characiformes > Alestidae > Rhabdalestes > Rhabdalestes septentrionalis. Next base: position 1,357 of record JBBMFX010061560.1, read on the forward strand.
TAGAGAGATAGAGTTAAAAAGCTTGCAGCAAGCCACCAAAGACAGGGCTCACACTAACCTGAGCTTTTGTTTTATTAAATAAGCCACTTAATCTATGTGGCTAGATTTTGCTTGAAGTTTTTAATTACGGTAGTTCGCCTGTTTTAAATGTGCGACAGCCAGCTGCTGCTGCTGCCGTCTTCTTTCTCCACCTTCAATTAAATAACGGTTATTTCAAAATTATTTATAAGTCTAATTTAGTGTGTGAGCAAAGGTTATTGTTAATGGTCAGTTTAGGCATGTTGTGCACATAATTGATTGATGTGATATGTTACATCTTGGATTTGTTTGGAATGTGAGAGAACACAGAGAATACTTTGACCCCAGTTCTTTTGAATTATTTTTTTCCCTCTTTGCTAAACTACTACACTGAAAAAGTAGATTACACACACATATATGATGTAGTGATGTAATGATGGAATTAATCTGATCATGTTCCACAAACCTGGCTTGCCAGCATCTCAGCACAAAGCCTACTCACTTGAGGTTTTCAAACATAGTCTTCATAAGGCTACTCAAAAACTGAACAATCTTTGTTTTCAGATCTTTTGAGAGTTGCTTTGAGGATCCCAGATCCCAGGTCACTCTTCAGAGAGGAGTCAAAGAGAAGCACAACTTGAAATAGGCCATGTTAAATACCTTTCCTCATGATTAGACACACCTGTCTATGAAGTTCAAGACTTAATGTTCTAATCCAACTAATTTGGTGTTGCAAGTAATCAGTATCGAGCAGTTGCATGAATTCAGAATAGCAAAATTACAATGGCACAACCAATTTTCACATATTCACATTTTAGTTCATTTAAGTCCCTGTCCCAGGGCACTTAACCCATCCTGCCTCAAGTCCTCCACCATTGTTCCACTGCCAAAAAAATCCACCACAAACAGTTTGAAAGACTACCCACCAATAGCACTCACACCTGTCATTATGAAGTGCTTTGAGAAAATGGTGCAGAGTCATATCATAACCTGCCTGTCAACAGACCTGGACCCATTTCAGTTTGCCTACAAAGCAAAGAGATCCACAGAGGATGCTGTGGCCACAACCCTTCACACTGCCCCAACACTCCTTGAGCAACAGGGTAGCTACGCCAGACTGCTGTTTTTTCAATTTAGCTTGATATTTAACACCACCCGCCCAAAATGACTGGTGTACCAACTGGCAGATCTGGGACTTCCATTGCTCACCTGCAGCTTTATACTGGACCCAGAGAGTCAGGCTGGGTCTCCATACCTCCACTGCTCTCAGCATTGGGTCGCCGCAAGTGTATGTGTTCAGGTTCCTGGGCACTGAGCTGGAGGATGACCTGACCTGGAGCGCCAACACCAAGAAGTTGCTGAAGAAGGGGCAGCTTAGACTGTAATTTCTGATAATTCTCAGAAAAATAAATATCTCCCCAGAAATTCTTCCTGCTTTTGCCATCAGGCAAAAGACACAGAGTATTAAATGCCAGAACAAACTTCTTTAAACATTTTTTTATCTAAAAGCAACCGTGAACTGCCTTGAAAAAGTTTCAATGACAATAAAGATGTATCATACCATATCTTATTTTAATTTCATACAACTAAATATTGCTTCAATAATATCTCAGTTTGGAAAACATCCCAGTACTCTTTGGAAATGAAAAATATTCGACTGTTATCTTTTTGTTGAAAGTAGAGTAAATTATCATGCAGGCTGAGAGGGGTTCCCAAACAATAAATGATCCTAGATGGAAAAGTGGAGAACAAAAAAAAAAATTGTTTTATAGCATTCATATCTTCCAAAATTCTGCCATATAAAGTAGAGCCATATAGTAAATGTAATTTGCTTTTGACATATTTGGGGATGAGAACTTATTTATCTCATAGTTACTGATTATAGTATTGCAAGTGTCCTGTGCATTTTTAGAGAAGTAATTATTATTACTTGTCTCAAAAAATCTGATTGCTTTTAGCTGTAGGAATATTAGTAAGGTCAGGTACTGCTGTCCTGTATCTCTCCAGATAATGCCAGAAAGAGTAGATGGACCTCCATTACTCAGTTACAGTTACATTTACGTTTACATTTACAGCATTTAGCAGACGCTCTTATCCAGAGCGACATACATCATGCTCAAATAGTCCCCATCTGCTTTTCATACCTGTAAAGCTAGACTGGTTTTAACAAAGTTACTGCCAGCCAAGTTACATACCAGATCCATTGCTCCCCAGCTTATACTCCTCTGACTTATATTTAGCATTTATATGGTTTATGAGTGCCAGAAATGGGTGCACATTTATGTAGATGTATTCACTAAGTAGAAGGACACTTTTGGGTGTCTAGACACAGATAGTGTTTCTTTTAAAAATGTTGCTCATTAACACACACCACATTTAATTAAAGATGATGTCCTGAGCAATTTTATTATGCTGTATTTTATATTATATGCTATACTGATAACATAGCACAAAAGCCTGGCTTTATAATGAATACAATTTGGTATAATTAAACATATAGCTTTCACACCTACCTATACTGAAGGTGGTTGTTGGCATCCAGCAGACGATAATGTAGGCAGTAAAACATCTCATTTTAGCTTAAAACCTGTACAGAATTTATCTAATTGTTTTTATTAAAGTACACTGGAAAACTTGTATGATACTTGTTCAATAGGTTTCACTCCTTGCCTCTCTCACCGAGTATGTGGTTCCTCAGGCTGCGGAAATGCTGTGTGACTCATTCTGTTGTGTTATACAGATGAAGCTGATGTGAGGAACAAGCAACAACCTGCCCCTGGTATGCATGATTACTGACATAAAGAGCTACATTTTGAGAGTTCTTGAAATAACCATAGATGTGTGTGAATGTGAAGAACCTTCTTGAAGTTTAAGGAATCTCCACAGTCTTGAATCAGTTAGAACCATCATATTATAATCACATTATTGTAAAGGTTCTTCACACAAATGAACATACTAAGGCATCGCATTTTTAAGAGTGCTGCAATCGTTAATTTCTATTCAAAAGGTTTCCTGTGAAGCTTTTGGTTACTTGTAAAAGGCGTCCTTCTTTAAATATTTTATGGTTGGTTTAAACTAACAACTGGATGCATAGCTTCCCCAGTTAGAGTGAATTGATTATATTTATGCATCTACTGCACAATGTAAATAGCCAAATGCCATTCTTATTTATCACTTCCATCCCATTTCCTCCATTCCGGGTACCAACTTTCCTGGAACACTTCTTAAGAAGCAGTGACAGGTCATCATCATGTCTATACATGGGGTTGGTAAAAACCAACATGCAGGCTGGCTTATAAATAGATATAGTTAGAAATAAGCAACAGAAGAGTTAAGCAACAAGTGAGATAAGCAACAGGTGAGGGGTTATTAGTTATGATTATATCGAGTGAAAAAAGGTAACACAAAACCTAGCTAACCAAAGAAAAAACTGATTAACTTGAGCCTGTAATGTAATGGGAACAACAAACAGGTGAAGCTGATAATGAGTGTTAAGCTAAAGCTGGAGAGAAAGTGTAGGCTGTGACAGTGATAAATCAAATAAAACCCATGAAACGTACATGTTAGGCTGCTGGGGCGTTCAAGAAAATGCAGAATATGACACCTTTAATGCTGAATGATTGGTGCCCATTGTACTTTTAAATATTACTGGTTCTTATCATACAAATAAATATGTATTCAACACTACCTCCTATCAGAAACTCTGAAGTGTTTAAATTAGGCCAGGAAGTTTCATTTTTCATTGTGGTGATTGGATAGAAAATTAGACTCCATTCAATCTCTGAACTGTAATTAGACTAACCTTGGCCTGAGCCCAGCACCAATCAGCCCCCTATGGGCTAATTTGAAATGTTGTTTTCAGCACTGACCCGATTTGTACTCTGAAGGAGTGTCTTGTTACATGCTGGGAGACTTTGAACCAGTTAGCCTTATTGATTGTGTTAATGAACGCATTGCCTGCGGGTCTGCTGCACTGTAGGGTTTCTGTAGATGAAGGCAAGGAAGCAAAGGGCGGTGTTTTTCTTCTGCTCAACAAGCTATAAAAACATGTTGAAAATGTAGTAACAGAGTGTATTTTGTTGATGTTATAAAAGATCTACTTTCATTATCACACAGCTTCATTTTTAAAATGTTAAGCAAGAATTTTACCCATTCATAAGTTTTCATATGGATCAGCTCATGTGATTTTCTGCACAATTGTCACTACACAGATGCTAAGATCCTTTGACATTCAAACAATGCTTCTGAATGTTGGCCTAAACATTTTAGTTTACGCAAAAACACAATGCAACTAGAGAGCCAGAGACATATTCCTGTATTCATCCACATTCCTATGTGCCCATAGTGTAGCTTTGGGTGTCGCTGTCATGTTATGCTTTATCGCCTAATTTAATTAACTGCCTAATTGCCTAAAAGTGTGCATTCTATCTCTCTTTTACATTCTCACAAACTTAATTACATGTACACTCTTCATGGAAATGTAATCAAATAGAGCTGTATGATACAGACAGAAAACCCATTTTGGAACAGTACTGCAAAAAAATACTGTGCAATAACTTTGCAGTATTAGAGCTGCACAATAAATAGCATTTTTCTCTGTGACTTTCCATAGTAAACAGAAAGGATACAGTAACAGATTGGATTGAATTGCATTGTTTGCATACAGTGTGAGAAGGATGCTTTTAAATCTGCAGATATTTTAGGTCTAGGAGACATGCCTTATATTACAGCAGGGGTGTGTGCTTGTGTAGACAGTGGCCTAATGACTTTACACTAAAACAATTTTGTTCTAAACTGCTAGCTTATTAAACACCCTAAATCTGACTGTTCTCAAGCCTGGTGTTAAATGTGTAAAAGCCAGGGATAGCTACTGTCACAACAAACATAAGTATAATTTTAAAGAAGTAAACCTACAGAACTGTGCAAAAGTCCTAGGCACCTAAGCATGTTTTTCCACATCTGTTTTTCTAGTTTCAACTCAACCATCATGCAGGCATTTATGAATATAGTACAAGCCTATACAGACTCCTGTTCTTGAGATTTCTGTCTATTTTGACCACCCAGGTCCACACAAATGCCCTGCATTCTTGGTCAATTCTACAATGAGCTCCCGCTGGAGTGAAGCTCTCATGCAGGGAGTGACACCCGCATAACACCACCCTCTCTGTGGCAGAACAGAGTATAAAGTAAGGTACAATGTGCAAGTATGGTGTTGATGTATATTAATAGATGGCAGGTGAGATGCAGTGAGGTTGAAAGTTCGCCTTTGTGTTTTGGCTATAATACTTCTGAAGTATTTGCTACATTTCAGTTGCTCAAACAGAAAGTTACTGGGTACGACAATGTCTATGCAACTCCTTTGATAAATGTCCTGCAGAAATGGTAGAGATTTGCTGCCTGGATCAGTCTCTATGTCTTTTAATGTGCTGTTCCCAAACAAGGAAGTGATATTCTGTCTCTGGAAATGTTCTAAAGTATCAGAGTTAAAATGTCCTTAGGCTCACTGGAGAGACTGGATACTTCCACAGCTGTCTCAGATGGTAGAGACACTGCCTTTTTCTTCAAGGCTTAAGAATATTCAATCCATATCAGATCCTCGGAGACATGAACACCGAGATATTTTAAGCTGCTCCCCCTCCACTCTCATTGATGTTGAACATGGTGTAGAACTGCTGTTGTCTCCTACTGAGCTTCACCACCAGCCACTTGGTTTTTCTGACATTTAGTTAGAGGTATTTCTTCAGAAGCTAATTATCTCATATGTACCCTGAGGTCAGCCCCTATTGTGACAAATTAATGAAGTCATGCTGGAATAGAAAATGTTCTTCCCTAAACTGTGTCCACAAAGCATGGTGCTGTCCAAAATTTCTTGGTATGCTGAATATTTATAACTCCCCATCACTTGAAGGAAGGGGTCTGCATTGTTGTATGATTACTTCCATGGAACTGGTGCTAACTCACAATGATCGGTCACATGTTTCATATCTCCAGCAAAGTAGGAGAAGCAGGAGATTTTATCAGAGTAACATCGGAAATTGATCTGGGTGAAGAAATACAGCCATTGTATCATATGCCCTGATTTGGATAATCACAGAGAATCTGAAGTTTTAAAACAAATATAGGTACTTTGGTTCTAGTAATATAGGCTCACAGCCTATTTTTATATTTTTCATTACCTTCTCTAGGACCTTATCTGAGACTCTTGTTTTTGCAGCAGAGGTGTGAAAAGATGTGAGAGTGTTCTAGGTAGAGGCTCACAGATGTGTGAAACAGTCAGTAGCCTTTAGATATGTATCATTGTTTATAGGGGTGAGGGCAGTGGGTGGACAAGTTGAAAGTAATAGGGTTCTGTTCAGTGTTCATGTGGCCAAGAGGCAAAAATAAGGCGAAGGTGAATGAACAGTATGGATGCAGATCTCTTTACATCTCAGGAAGAAGTCTTCTGACTTCAATCCATATATCAATACCAATTTCATCGGACATGAGTAACTAAAGGCAAGGTAGTTTTATCATTCAATACGGCACACTTAAACTCCCAAATGGGATATCCAGGGTGTTATTTTTCCCATAATCTCTTACAGCTAATCTTGGCCTGGTAACTATATCATAGCAGGGGACTTTTACACTAAACTCTAAACTAGACCAAAGTGCAGACATTTATAATTCTCATTCATCATTTTATGGAGGACTGAATCAGAGAGATATTTGGAGAGACATGTAATGACTTTAAAAACTCCTACTTTTAAAGTACATCTAAGTCCTGCTCTCGCTTTGATTATTTTCTGCTGATTTGAGATATAAGATTAAATTCTTTTCTTAAATAGAATGGCTTCTCAACTTAGAATTCATCTTCTTTTTAAAATCTCAAGTTTAAAAAAAAAGAGTTTTTACTTAATTAATTATTAAGTGGTTTTGTCAGAAATGTTGAGTGTAGCAAGGTGCAGGCACATGGTTCCATTTTGTAGGGTTTTATTAACATACACAACTCAAAGGACAAAAGAACATACAGTAGGGAAGAGGGGCAAAACACAAAGAAAAGTACTATGTGCAACATGAAGGATGAAGTAGCGTGATGATGTAGGTAAGGGGGGACCGACACAAGGGCACGAATCATTGGAACATTTAAGAAAAAAGGCCAATCCAAACAGACAATCATTTAACAAACACTAGTGGTGGGCAGGTCGATCCAATTATCGACAATATCGATACCGATATTGATATTGATCAATAACAGTGTAATGAGATTTTAACCTCAATTTTTCAAGTGTCTCTCCACCATGGAGCTGCACACTCTACTGTTCTTCCCCTGCTTGTTTTTCGATGATGTATTGTCAAGTGACCCATTAGACTGCGAATGGATCACTTGTTATTGTTCTTGTTTTTGTGATAAATAAGTATTTTCTGTCCTGGGTTTTAGCTAATTAATAATCCAAAATAAATTCCTTGAGATTCAGCAGTTTGATGCATCCACCTTAATCATTTATAAGTATCGATATCAGTATCGGTCTCTGCAATACTGACCCTGTATTTACACCCAACATCTGTGACTACTACAATAACATGAAAACAGAAATTGTGAAACATCATTTCATAATAAAAGTCCCACATATACAACATATTCACTGGCTGCCCCTAGCGACCATTGACTGGGAACATCACAGGTTTCTTTGATGATGACACTATTCTCTTTCTGGAAAAGTTCTCTTTCTGTTTGTCACTCTTGTACACCATGATGGATGAGGTCATAAATACCCCAGTCCTCTTTGGTATTATTGGACAGCCTGATTTAGGAATGTTTGCCACTTCTTTTCCCACCAGGTAGAGCAGATCTAGGTTTTAAGATGTGGACTGGAAAAGGTCAGAAAACAGTGCAAAACCCATGGCATTAGACATTCATCCATTTTCTACCCCTTTATCCTGCACTTGTGGTCAGGGGGGACTGGAGCCTATCCCAGCTGCTACGGGCAATGGCAGGGTACACCCTGGACAGTCGCCAGCATGTCGCAGGGCCACACACTCACAGCCACGGGCAATTAAGTGTGCTCAATTAACCTGGTGGTGGGAGGAAACCCACACGGCCACGGGGAGAACATGCAAACTCCACACAGAAAGACCCTGTGCCCGACCCGGGAGTCGAACCCAGGACCTTCTTACGGTGAGGCAACAGCGTTAACCCCTGCACCACCGTGCCTCCTGGCATTAGACAATGAGACATTAATCAGTTTAAAATTTCCATTCAATGTGCCACGCAAACATTTCTTCAAATTCCTACAGGTGAAAAACTTGTTTGTTGGTGTCTGTCGATCCTACCACAAGCTATTTTGAAAAGGAAAATGCTAAATGATAGCAACCAAATGGTGACGATTTCAAATCATGTAATGTTTTAGTTGAATCCTCAGTCTTCTCTACCAACACTTAATGATAAGAGAGAGAACAAGATTACAAGAACTGTTCAGTTTAATCTTAGTAACTTAAAACTAACAACATACAATACTATTTTGTGCTTGTTTTAGCCTTTAAAAAAAAAAACTTTTTTGCACTCCAATGTGGAGACCCGCCATGTGGGCTTTTTGTTTACAGTCGAGATCTGCTGTAAGTGCTGTGCTCCATGGTGGTACTGCTGGTGGACAGACCAGACATCCTCAGCATACTGAGGAGGGAGTGATGAGGGTGTCGCACTGGGCAAGAGTGTCATCACCTAACAAGGACATGTTACAGACCATCTCTCCCTTCTATAGTCATAGGGAATGTGATATCTATCCCCAACAAGGTGGATGAGTTATTGAAACAGTTTGCCTACCAGCCTGGCATTGGGGTGTGTGATGCACAACACAAATACTCTCTTCAAAAAAGTGCAGAACAGGCTGTACCTGTTGCAAAGGCTCAGGTCTTTTGGAGTGCAGGGGTAACTGCTGAGGAACTTTTATGACTTTGTGGTGGCCTTAGCCATCTTTTACATTGTGGTCTGCTGGGGCAGCAGCATCTCTGCTTGGGACAGAAAGAGACTGAACAGGCTGATCTGGAGGCCTCTGTTCTAGGATGCCCTCCAGACTCAGTGTAGGTGGTGAGTGACAGGAGAATGGTGGTGAAGCTGTCATCCCTTTTGGACAGCATCTCCCATCCCATTCAGGAGAGTAGCTCCTTCAGTGGCAGGCTGCTGCACCCACGATGTGGGACGGAAAGATTCAGCAGGCCTTTTCGCTCAACCAACAACAAATTCCTTGCATTTTATCACACACACATAGACAATGAACACTCACATCCATGGTAGTTTCTCTCATGTATCTTGCAATATTTGCCTGAGTGCAACTATCTGAGGCAATGTGAACCATCTTTGGGGTGGAATGCGCAATTTATAGATGTGCAAGTTAGAATTTGCAACTTTTCTGATGCATTATTATTATTATTATTATTATTATTATTATTATTATTATTATTATTATTATTATTATTATTATTATTATTA
>JBBMFX010061581.1:0-10839 GCA_037832545.1 Rhabdalestes septentrionalis
GACAATCTGATAAACTCTATGCGAAGAAGATGTGTTGCACTGCATGAGGCAAGTGGTGGTCACACCAGATACTGACCAGTTCTGAGTCCCCAGACCCCCAATAAAGCAAAAAACTGCACATAAAAGGGTATTTAGAGAGGCAATCCCGGATGGTTAATCAGCCTTGAGATCTCCCTTCAATGTCATTATAAAGGTGAAAATGACTAAGCAGTGTTAATATTCAAATTCTGGTTTATTCTGGGGGTTTTTTGTTTTTTTTTCAAATTTTTGTTTATATCTTCCTACCATTAATTGAAAACAATGTTCTGTAGCAGGTAAAATCAAATGTTTTTTTTCTGTAATTCATAACTTTATATAAGTAAATAAGTGTTCCTTATAGTCACATTTTAGTGAAACACAGCACAGTACACAATGTAAAATTATTTCTCTGCATTTAACCCATTCACCAAGTGAAGCAGTGGACAGCCAGTGACACAAAGTCTGAGGAGCAGAGTATGGCGAGGGTAAAAATGCTCTTTAACATTAATTTCAAGATCAGAAAAAAAACTCCACACTATCTGTTGCTTTAACTGTAACCTTGGTGTTAAATATGTCGAGAAATGTTCAAAAATTCTTCATCATTGTGACACATAAAAAAAAAAAAGGTAATATTTCAAGAGGATTTTGATTCAAGAAAAGTTTATTTCGCAGACGTGAGGAAAAGCACACCAATTAAGAACTGAAAAGATATAATAACAAAATGTAAGGTGGAGCTGAATCACTGTTAAGTGGTCAGTACACTGTTCTTTGTGAGTGTGTATGTGTGTGTGTGTGTGTGTGTGTGTGTGTGTATGTGTGTGTGTGTGTGTGTGAGAGTGTGTGTGTGTGTGTGTGTGTGTGTGTGTGAAAGGTACACTCTCAGGCATCAGTGCACTGTTGTTTGGTCAGACTGGAGGTGACGGGGCTTTGTTTGCTCTGGCTGGCCTCACAACTCACTTCTTTCATGTTCCTCCACTGCTGCCCAGAGAGACTCAGAGTGCTGCTCCAGCTGTAGAGGCCATTTTCCTGCAGGACCCCCCGACTCACACTCACACCTGATCTCTCGGTGCTTCCATCCACCTTCCAGGAAACCCCTGTCTGCCAAACACACCAGTGTAGCCTTTCCCTGCTTAACCTCCACACTGGAGGGAGGCAACACCGTGAGGGTGGGCTGATTTAAAAATAAAGTGCTAGTTTAAATACCTTTTTTCTTTTAAATAAATTTTCAAAACGGTATTGTCTTTTAATGAAAAAACCCACAGACACGGAGGGAGGCAACACTGTGAGGGTGGGCCGAGTGTCACCTGCAGAGAGAGAGAGAGAGAGATGAAAGTCAGATGTTTCTATTCTCTAAAATAATTTGCATTCAGTTCGATCAGTAATACTGAGACTCTTTCACTTCCCTTTAACATACTTGATGTTCAAGAAGCAGAACAAAGAGCAGCAGCCCATTGAAACACATTCCAGTTGATAATTAACATGTTTTCTTTGAATTTACTCTCTCATTTATTACCATAAAAATGATTAATAATAAAACACTAGTATAAGTGGAAACTAGACTAATAAAATTACAGATAGAACATATAAACATTAGGTTTTTGTATCTGGGATGAAAATGTAAACACTATTCACTTATTAACTAAACAATATTACCCATTCATAAGTAACATAAAAATGACAGTGATATAATTATAATACTGAGTGAATGACTTGTAAACATGGGAAACTATTTTCTAATGTATGAACACACTGTGTAGTATGTGGAGAAAGAATGTGTGTGGATCTGTGTGGCCTGCTACACTTTCATCATGAATTTTTTATCAACCAGTTACAGTAATCACTACGAAACCAAGCCCCTTAATTGTACCCCCTAATATAACCTTAATTTTTTCCTTAATTTCCAGGAAAGTAAGGGAAATTAAGTGGAAAAGTGCACAGATTAAGTCTGATTAATGGTTAAAACTGAATTTTTTAAAATTTGCCCCTTAAGTAACTGAGCCCCCTGAAGAAAATGTTTTATGATTTGGATTAAGGGGTTTCACACTCATACCTTAAATCCACTTTTACGGTGAAATTAAGGGAAAGGTTTACAAATTAATGGCCACTTAATTCAATTTCATGTGTTTGGCATATTTTCAGGGGTAAATTAAGGTGGAGTTAAGCATATTTTAAGTACACTGTGTATCATAGTGAATATAACCCTAAAAACTAAATCATCAGTTTTTATATTAGAGTAGAACAAAGATAAAGTGACTTACTTCCAACAGACAGTTTAGTGCCTCCACCAAAAGTGCACCACAGTGATACAACCCCATTCAGTGTCCAGACAAAACCTCCTGCACTAAAGATGCACTGTTTTGCTCAAAAACACTCAAGCTCATATTATTCAACTAAATGATGTAATCATCCAAGAACACATTGTTCATGAGTTATTAATTTGAATGGGTTCATATTTTACCAGCTCTTCATTTCTAACTAAACATTCTGATCACTCACAAATTATTAAACCAATTTTTGTGTAGCTTGCATTTTTATTAAGATTACAATTTGGAGTTAGAATTTATTTTTTATGTTTCTTAAAATGTGAAAGATTTAAACTTATTTACCCACCCTCCAAAGTATTCCAAACTCCAAGATGTTTTTGGAGAGAGTCCTGAGCTGAAGTGTTTATCCCCAATAAAAGGAAGAGATGCGTTCCAGACCAAAACAGACGCTATCACCAAAGTAACACAATGAAATGAAACAGCAAAATGTTTGAATAGTATACTGATCCATTATTTGCTAAATATAAACAAGTAAAATAAAACTGAATATAATTATCTTCCAATCTCATTTATTACAATAACAATTTAAAAATACTCCATCACTACTACATAAATAAATTGGACCTGGCCCACACCACACAGGCCTGGACAAACTCACCGACATCAGACGACATTTTTGGCCATCAGAACGCCGGTTGGAGGGTCAGGGTGCGGTTTATGCCCAGGTGACCCGACAGAGCAGAGTAATGGGCCCACTGGAGGACTTTGGTGCGGAGTGGTGTGGGCACATACAGTCTACCAGCAGGACTGGTGTCCGGGGGGGGGGGCTCCAAGGACTGCCCCTGGCGTACTCTATCTTCCAACTCCCACCGGAGAGCCGAAACAATGAGGTCCTGAGGGATAATAGGCATGGGGGCCATCCGGGGTGTCTCAGGTTGATGGATCCTGGATAGGGCTTAGCATTCTTCGACCCCGGACAGTAGGAGATGATGAACCTGAACTGCTCGAAGAACAGGGCCCACCACGCCTGCCGGGGGTTCAATTGTTTCACCTGCTGGATGCCAATAAGGTTTTGATGGTCCATCCAGACTACGAATGGGTCACGGCTGCCCTGAAGCCAGTGACACAACTCTTCCAGAGCCCACTTGATGGCCAACAGCTCACGGTCCCCTACCCTGTATCGCCGTTGAGTGGGAGTAAACTTTCTGGAAACTAAATTGCAGGGGTTCAGTTTCTGGTCTGGACCTCGTTGGGAGAGAATGGCTCCTATGCCCATATCGGAGGCATTCACTTCCACCACACACGGGTTGGCAATGTCCGGATGGATGAGGATGGGTGCAGAGGTGAATAGGTGGCAGAGACGATGGAAGGCGGTGATGGCTGCAGGGGTGGGTTTGAATGTGGTGTCGAGTGTCGGGTGAGAGCAGTCAGAGGTGCTGCGACTGAACTGAAATCCGGCAGGGTGACAGGAGAGAGACAAGCAGTGCGATCTTTGAGCGTCTTTTAGGGTAGTGGTCAGGCTGAAACTCAAAGAGAATAGTTAGGTTGGTCAGAAATACATTGCACAACACGTCATTTCCATTCCATTTTTCCGGAAGAGAGATTTTTTGTTGCAGGTGAGAAGGAGTAGATTGAGAGGGATCGGGAGAAGGAGTTGGAGGGGCCATTTGTCTTGGGGTCTTGGGAACAGATGGTTGGAGTGAAGCCACCTCGAGGGTGAGGCGAGTGACTTAGATCCCGAGCCGCTCGATTTCTCGACCCTGCTGATTGACCAGAGCCAACAACCGATTCCACTTCATGCAGCTCACTACCTTGGGCTCTGACATTCTGTCATGTAGAGAGACGAGAATGGCTTACTTTCAGGTAGTTTCAGTTTCACCTGTGAAGCTTGAGGGGAGAGCTCAATCGCGGAGAGATGCAAGAGAGCGGTTTACTCACGCAGTTTATCTGTGAACGCTCTGAAAAAACAGAGTTAGACTCCCACCAGGGATCAACGTTCAGAAACATGCACAGCAAGAGATTACTCACGTTTGAAGGTGATGACTGGAAGGTGGGTGATTGGACTCAATGTCAGAGTGAAGAGGAAGCTCCGACTTCCTGTTTATATACCGTGACGCATAATTCCCCTTGACCTTGACGCATCACTTGGCCGTGCATGTGATAAAAAGCAATTCAGTTTTGATTTTTCCATTTGATCCTGGGAAAAATATTACAGTATAATAAAAAAAGTTGCAACAGACAGTTGAGTGCCTCCACCAAAAGTCCACTACAGAGATACAACCCCGTACAGTATCCATACAAAAACCTCCTGCACTAAAGATTCACTGTTTTGCTCATAATCACTCAACCCTGTTATTGTTTGTACCAGCTCATTGTCCAGAAAACTCAAATTCACTGTAGACATTTCTAATGATTGGTGTAAACACAAGAAAACATTTTGACTGTCTTTCAGTTAATACTAGTCTGTTTTTTTCACATTCATTCACACACTATTGACCAAATGTATTTTGGTACTAATATTATTTAACATTCCAATTCCATGGTTTGATCCTTCTCAAAAAGTAAAAGATTTAATCACATTGATTCATACTCCAAAAAGTTCCAATATCCAAGATCTTATAAACAGTCTTGATCTAAAGCGATTATCCTCAAAAAATAACAGTTCCAGAGCAATATAGAGACAGTCACAAAAGTAAGATGTTGAAATGAAACAGCAAAATGTTGGAATATTAATTAATTATTTTAATAGGTAAAATGAACTGAAAATCATTCTATATTCAGAACATTTCATATAAACATATCTATCTCAGCTAACAAAATAAAATGGCCCTCATAGTCACACGTGAACAAACCACAGCATACAATGTAAAAAGTGTGAAATTCTTATTCTGCATTTATTCCATTCAAACAGTGAAGCAGTGATACTTCAATATCCCCTTTGGCCGTCCTGGGATTCAAATCCATGACCTTCTGATCACAGGGGCAAGTCTTACCACCAAACCACCAGCCACAAGCATGCTTACCTTGTTTAAACATTATAATCACATCCAGGTAGATAAAATATTGCTATTAGTCCAATCAGTAAAATGGACTATTAATGGTTCTACTGATAATAAATATAATATAACATCCTGCATTTTATGAGCTGCCTAACCCAACAAGTGGTTGCTGGAGTCTATCAGAGTGGTCATAGGATATTAGATATTGAAACACCCTGGACAGGTCATACTATAATTACACATCAAGTCACAGATCAGGTACAACACTCCTAGTAGCGCATCACAGAATTTAACAATGATAGTTGGTTTAACCCTTTAAGCGCTAAAGTCGCAGGATTGAGACAAGACGTATTCATGAGTAAAACAGACTGTATTTACAAATATCGTGCAATGTAGCATTTGTATTCACTACCACTAGTTGGCAGACATGTAGTACTTTGATTCAAGATGAAAATTTTGCCGTCATCCTATTCAAAGTTTTGAGTAAAAAGTGGTTGAAATGAGCCTTGTGTCATTGACGCGGGAGCAGAGAAAGGGTGCGCTTGTGTTCTCAGTGTGCGTGTAAATGTGTTGGATTTTAGATAACTTAGGAGAAAAAAAAACGCCAACTGGCAAATAAAAAGTTGATTATGTGCTGTGAAAGGTATTCGTCGATTCTGAATCTGAAGGGGAAAATTTGCCTTTTGTACCAGGAGACACGCAAGAATGTCGTGCTCCGAACGGCGGGCGTGAGTGAGCTGTGTCGCCGCTCCACAAGCAGCCCCGCACGGCGTGACAGAGCTGAACGTCCAGGCGCAACAAGCAGCCGCGATCGCTGTGTGAGAAGGGATTCTCAGCGCCCTCATCTTGAATCAAAGTACTACATGCCTGCCAACTAGTGGCATGGAATACAACTGCACTTAAGTCGCACAGACGAAGACTTGTGACTTGACTTGAGACTCGCCCTTAATGACTCGAGACTTGACTCGGACTTGGGTGTTGTGACTCGTGAGTCATAACTCGTAAACAATGTATATTTCATGGAATTATTTATTTCATTAATTTCAGAGTCTCCAAAGCTTTATTTGAAGACTGCAGCAGACTGATTTTCCCTCCCTGGTAATATGTGCAACGTCACACATACGTGCAGCCACAGATTTCAAATCAACACTGATACCGATGGTAAGTTCATAGGAGCCATTTGTTATCGCATTTGTTTATAAAGCCTTCACTCAGACGGCTACCAAGCAAACGGCCACTTGCAAAAAGTGTGGCATCAGGATTAATGATGCCTGCTCAACGACGTCCAACTTCATCAGGCATCTCAAAACCCACAAGGATAGGTCAGTGGTTCAGGGGAAAAGGGAAACTTAGCATATTTGTTAAGGTACATCTACTGCTAGCAAACTAATCGAGCCACATTTGACACAAGTTGTTGGCTACATGTTGATTATAGCTTTGTTTCTCTCACAACGTTACTGTTTCATTTGATTAATATTTGTTTTACCAGTAAATACCGGGCTACATATTTCCAGGCTTTGGAGACGTACACATTATGATGCATCTTGACTTTGTGCTGAGAACATCATAATGTTTTTAAAATGCAACTATTCTGCTGTCAAAACCCTTTTCCAGGATAAAGATAATGTTTAAAGGTTTGTTCCCACAGATGCTTTGGTGTAAATGTGTTTGTCATGTTTTGCCAGCCTTTGTAATTGCTTTATTTTGTTATTTTTCTCATTATTTGCAGTTGTTATTTGCAGGCAATTGCCCGTTTAGTACCATGGCACTATGATTAGCAGTAGAACATTATATACATTATGTATCTTGTCATTTGATGAAGTTTCAAAATACATTTATCAAGCTCAAACTTTCATGATATTTTTTCACATTGAATTAGCCCTCTGAAGTGCATCATCTAATCAGTTCTGTAACTGTCTAATAGATGATATAGCACAGTACATGCCTTTAATCTAAAACTTAACACAATGCAGTGTTTTTTTAGATGGTATCTAATTAGAGTACATTTATTTAGTCTGTTTCAGTCTTGATGATATCTTGATAAGATATTATAGCCATGTTTTACTACTTTCTTCTGTTTTATTGTTGGTTTCCTATTTTCTGATCATTATGAATGAGGATAAAAAGACAAAAAGATAAAAAGAAAGAAAATAACTATGTATAACTAAGAAAATATCCAAACATCAGTTCAATATCAGCTGTTTCCTGAATATAATAAAATGTAAGGTGGCTGCCACTTAATGATATCATAATATGCAAATTAGATGAGAATATTTATACCCCACATAAACTTCAGGTCATACCTAACATTTTTCTAATTCACAATAAGTCTCTATCTTTAACCCACTTTAAGCCACAAGCTTTTGAAATATTGATGTAAAAATCCAGTATTTAAAAAAGGGTTCATGAAGTAAGTACAAGATGTTTAAAGACTCATCTGAAGATGTTGGAGATATTGGAGATATTGGAGATGCTGGTGATGTGCTGAGAGCTCTGCCTTAAATATGGATACCTCAATAAATCTAAAGAATCTTTATCTATATTAAACAGCAAGAAACTGAATAAAGGTGATCTTACCAAAAACAAAATGTTTTAATTTTATTGCATATACTAAATGTAATAGATGACATTTATGATGACTACCTATCTATCTATCTACTCTACAAGACTTTCCATTGTTGTGTGCATTTCTGCTATTCAACTAAAAGTAGATGATCATGACAAACCTGTAAATATGTGAAGAAATATTCCTTCAGAGACTAGAAAGCAAAAACTGTACATCAGGAGTCTGGATTTCAGTCTGAGGAGTGTACTATTTAAACCGAAAATTCAAGAAAAACAGGCTCAAAGTTAAAAAAAGTTGTACAACAAACAGGAGAAAAAAACATACTGCATTGATTTATAACTGTAAACAATAATCTGATTGTGACATTTTAAAATGTGATAGGACAAGATTCTTGAATATAGTGGACAAACAAAATGTATCATGTGAAAATCATAGAGAAGACAGTTGCAGTACTAAAAATTGGAGAAAAGTTATAATCTAAACAAGACAGAGTAAATGCATGACCATTTAAACTGAGAGTTGATATGACTAATGAATTATTCTGAGTTTGAACCTCAGTTCTGTTTTCTGCAGTCAACAGGAGAGTTTTCATACTGAAGATACTTTGTACTGGCAGGTCATGCTTCAGTGCTCTAGGAGAGTTTATAACTCTGTCAACTCAACATTTGACAACTGGGAGCTTCTCTGAATAAAAAAACCTCAAACATCAAAGATTCTGTTGACCATCTTCATCTGGACATTTTTGGGAATCCAAGGTAAAGATTATTTTCTTTTATTTGTGAAACATTGAACAGCTGTTTTACGTTCTTAATATTGTTTTTATTCCATCTGTTTTTATGTGCAGGGGCTTATGGAGAAATCATTCTCACTCAGTCTGAGTCTAAGTCAAGTCAGATTGGTCAGACAGTCACTATTGACTGTAAATCCAGCACTGAAGTTTACAGGTATTCTTCTGGTTCTGTGTCAAAAGATTACTACGTATCCTGGTATCTTCAGAAAGCTGGAGAAACTCCTAAACTCCTGTTATATTACACCACAATGAAACCTTCTGGTGTGTCCTCCAAGTTCACAGGGGGAGGCAGTTATTTCGCTGCAGGGAATGGTCTTGATTTCTTTCTGACAATCCGTGGAGTACAGGCTGAAGATGCTCAAGATTATTACGGTATGGGTTACCATGGAGGTGGAGTGTTCACACAGTGAGAAAGTGTCATACAAAAACCTCCCTCATTCAGACTCAGGAATTGAAAAACCCAGTATATGTTTTAATATAATATAATATAATATCCATCCATCCATTTTCTAACCCTTTATCCCACACTAAGGGTCAGAGGGGACTGGAGCCTATCCCACGGGCAAAGGCGGGGTATACCCTGGACAGTTGCAAGCACGTTGCAGGGCCACACTCACAGTCAAACCTAGGGGCAATTTAGTGTGCTCAATCAACCCATCCCCAATCACGCATGTTTTTGGTGGTAGGAGGAAACTGGAGTTTCCGGAGGAACCTGGAGTTTCCGGAGGAACCTGGAGTTTCCGGAGGAACCTGGAGTTTCCGGAGGATCCTGGAGTTTCCGGAGGAAACTGGAGTTTCTGGAAGAACTTTCTAGGAGAACATTCCTTCACACTGGAGGGGGCAAAACTGTGAGAGTGAGATGAGAACCACCACAGAAAGACCCTGCGCCCAACCTGGGAATCAAACCCAAGACCTTCTTGCTGTGAGGCAACAGCGCTAAGCTGCGCCACTTTGCTGCCCATTATATAAATTTAATATTTAGTCCCAGAAATGTTACAATCTGTTTAAGACTAGAATCTGTTTATTTGCTCTGGCTGCTTCCATCCAGCTCAGCGTTCAGCCCCTGATGGACAAACACACCAGTCTAAACGTCCCCTGTTTCTTCACACTGGAGGGGGCAAAGCTGTGAGAGCGAGATGAGAACCACCTGCAGAGAGAGAAAGAGATCAAAGTCAGAAGTTTCTGTATTTGAAATAAGTTTATCTTTAGTTCTGTCAGTTGTTCCAGGGCTCTTTCACTTCCCTTTAACAGCCTTTATGTTCATAGAGCAGAACCGAGCAGAAACCTGTTAAAACACACTTCATCATTAATTTTAGTAAATAATCTTTACATTCATTTACCTTTCATTACATTCATTTAGCAGATACTTTTCCCTGAAGTGACTTACAAATAAGAAAATATTTAAGTTTCAGGGCATTGTGAGAAATGGAAGAGAATACCAAGTGCTTTATATTTATTTAAGAGAAGTGCAAGTAGTGCATTAGGAGCAGGGCCATGCACAGGCCTTTTGAGGGGCATGTGCTGAAACTGAAAAAAGGGCACCACCCCAACCACTCCACAAAACCCTCCAAAATTCCCATCAGTACAAAAAACAGTTTTGATCTTTAAAACTGTCATGATTGATTTGTAGAGGTCACTAGAGGGCAGCAATGCAATACGTTTGGACTATAGGTCTACATGTTGTACCTTAATTTAGTGACATATGACAAAGGCATTTACATATTAGGGATGTGACTTTTTGGCAAAAACACTATTCGAAAATCGAGGAGAACTATTCAAAAAAAATTTTTAAATCGACCCCCCCGCCCGCACAAACCCATGATGACAGTTATTTTTTACAAACTTTTTAATCACACGACACAAGCTGTTCCAAATCACAATACAGTAAATGAAATATTAGTAACTCACCTATTAAACTATTTTCTAAAACTATATTTAAAAAATGCATCACTAACCACATTTAGAACTGCCTAGCCAATAAGGCTAAATCCAGTGAAATGGTTGACTGATGACTGTGCATGGTAGGGGTTGATCTGTGGTAGAGTTTAGATTCTCTGCCCAAACCCGACACGGGCCGAGCCCGGCGGATATTTCCTGCCACGGTAATCGGGCTGGGCCGGGTCGGGCCGTGATCAAGCATTTGATTTTTTTAATCATTACTTAATTAGCCTATTTGGTTGAGGAGCTATGCCAAAATTATAA
>JBBMFX010061602.1:0-10839 GCA_037832545.1 Rhabdalestes septentrionalis
CAGTAACATTTTGTGTGACAAACATGCAAAAGAATAAGAAATCAGGAAGGGGGCAAATAGTTTTTCACACCACTGTACCTGAATAATACAGTATACAAATCGTGAATAAATAATACATTGTTTTAGTGCAAAACCACACACATTCAACCAGTTTCATCTCACTGAAACACTGAAAACCAAAGTTCCAAGAATCCAAAATTCTTTGTCCAGTTATAGATGAGTACAAAGCTCAGTTTTTTTTAATTCTTTACGTTTTAGCTTCTCTCTTTGAATCATTTTTTTCCTGACATTTGCAGTTCTCTTTTTGTAATCTCCTTTAGAAACAGTAATTGTAAAAATCATCAAACTGTTTGTGTCCCAGAATTGAAAAACACACAAGCGACCTTCCAAAAGTTACCCTGAACTATATGTCTCTCCAACACAAATTCACTCCATAACCACACACGTCTACAAGCATCTTTAACAATCTTCCCAGGGCAACAAGGAGCACAGACTGGACAGACTCATTTGTCAAAAGTAGCTCAGATCACATTCAAATTGTGGAGGAAGATTGGGGAGCTAATAAAAAGCAACAGTAAGGGGGAGAGAGGCACTTGGACACCACACACTTCAGGGAGAATGGGGGGTTATTACTGCCATTTGTGTCGAGACATCTGTATAAAAATAATGAAAGAACTGATGGATGAAACCCCACCTACTATCTTCCCAGTCCAGTAAGTGGCACAACAACTTGCTAACAGCCAATTAAGTTCACAAGAACAATATGAAGACTCCAAAAAGAAAAAACAAAATGACAGCTAAAAGGAGAAATGCTATCTTGAATGCTCCAGAGAGAAACATAAGTATGAAAGACCTTTGTGCAATACGAGGCTCCCATACATGAGTGGACAGATCACTGTAGGTGTGTTTTGCCTTTGAGGAAAGGAGGAATGACTGAGCATAATTAGGAACGCCTCAATGTAGCTTTATATCCTTAGGCTTCTCTTTTTATTGGGTCTTTCAGTTGATCCCACATTTTAGATGCTCTTATTTTGGTCAGGGAATTTTCCCTTAGTAAAATAACAACAGCTGAAAGAACAGGTTGAATAATTAGAGTGAGATTAGATGAAGCGTGTTTTTATGGAATGAGATTTGAGGGAAGTAATATTGCACTTGGAATGCAGAAGCACATTTAGAACTTCAGATGTTTTTACTGCCCGGCACACACCTGGCTTTGTCTCACATATGTACCTGCGACTGTGCTTACATTAGGAGCACCTGTACACACACACACGCGAGTGGGGGGTTAACAGAGCTGCTGTAGTGAGAAATAGACACTTTATCAGGGGTTTCAAGATAAAGGCTTAAAGTGACTGGCTTAAACCGGTCAAAATGATGAATCATCATTCAAGCAGCTGCATCAGACATGTGGCTCTTTGTTAAGTGCTTAGTAAGCAAGACTAGCAAGTATCTTAATATATGTGAAAACCAAATGTACAGTCATCCTTGTACCCAAAACATTTCTGATACGGTTGCCTGTTACAATCTACAGGTAAACACAACAGAAGCAGCAAAAAATCTGCCAATACTTTAGCTGGAGAGCTACTTTAAGGTGCTCCCACTGCCGATGCAAGTTTTCAACCACAGCTTTTCTGATCTTCACAGAAAAGCACTGACCAATAGTTCATGCTCTGGTGTCAGATATGAACCTGAGGCCACAATGCATGTTAGATAGAGGGGTACAAAGTTCCCCAGCACTGGGCTGGGTTACAGCTGCGTTTGTGGTCCAAAACTAATTATCCATCAGCATGTGATCTCACTAATACTCTCGTTGCTGAATGCAATCAAACCCTCACAGCATGTTCCAGCATCTAGCCATCCCAGAAGTGGAGTGGAAGCTGTTACTGCGGCAAATGGGCAATGACCCCATTACTAACCGTGGACCATTTCTGGGGCAGCTGTTGGCCTAGTAGTTGTGATCAGAATATTGTGGGTTTGAATCTCAGGTCTGGTAGCGGCACCACTGAGGTACTGTCCTGCTCCCTGGGCGCTGTGTCGCTGGCTGCCTGCTGCTTCACTTGGTGAATGTGTTCAATCCAGAGAAAAATTTCACGTGTGCGTGAAATTTGTGTGCGGCCTTGTGGTGTGGTGGGTCACAGGGGCTTCGGAAGCATTTTTTATGTCAGGGGAACGCATGGGTGTGGGGTTTGAGCTGGGGTGGCAGGGTTGCTGCAGTGCAAAGTCTCGTCCTTTTAGGGGGTTTGCGGTGTTTGGAAACTGCTGTTGAGTCTTGAATCTTGGATCTTTTGTGAAAGAATCCACTCCACTTAATGGATAGAAGAACACACAATACTGGAATTCCGCTCCGGGTTTTCCTCCAACTCACGCACATGCAAGTGACATGAATCCTCAGTGCATAAACAGGCCGCTGGGATTTCCAGTAATGTGTGTATTCGGTTTAGTGGAGTGGATACTTTGGCGACATATTCAAGATTCAACAGCGCTGGGTGAAGTAATTATTTATGTTAAATGTGTGTGGGGGGTCCGAACGAATAATTGAGGGGCACATGCCCATGGTGCTTCAGAAATGCAGTTCCAGTATGCTAAAGCTGAACTACTATAAAACAGACAAATATATGGAGCTAGAAGCTGTATGCTCAACCAGTGTTCATATAGTGTACCCAGAAGAGATTTATCCCCAAGCGGTCAGTGGACTGGTTACATAGGTCTCTTTCTCACAGACACGCAGCGTTAGCTTCTTCTTTAGAGGATGTGTACTAGACTGAGACTAAAACCAGGCTTACTGTCGGACGCAGCAGCTCAGAACCCCAGCCAGATTTCTTCACTCACTGCTAAAATAGAGCTTTATAAACACTTCAAAAAGAGAAACAAATGTATAAAATAGAGAGTTTATAGTAATATCAAGTGTCTAATGAGTCCCCCTGATTACAGGGCTACACTTAAACTCTCATCCATAGACATAACACAATACAAGATAATAAAACTAAACTTTGTAGACCACTCAGCTTGACCTCATTAGTTCACTTTCCTTCTCACATTATCACATCATTGAAGACTTAATTATTGTTATCTCATAATCTTCCCTAAAAATGTAATGACTTTCACCTCACCTCTGAAACCTCTTTTCTGATGATGTCATTGTGTGGGCGAAGAAATATTATATTAACTATTAATATAATTTTCCACCTCCCCCAAATATCCTGGCTAGAAAATGCTCCGCTTCTGTGTTTAATAAGCAGAAACATCATGGCATTAGGTTGAGCTTAATTTCTAGAGTGATATGTTGAGATAGAGGGCTGATTTTTCATTCCTGCTCCTGCAAAATGTAAACCTCCTCATGCCTGAACCACCATCAATTGTCTCATTCCCACTAGAACTCCACGCTCACTTATAATATTTCACAGACTTTAACACAAATAAATGATTTTTGCTGAAATAATATGCCAGGCTGGGTCTTCAGGCCTGTTTAATTTAAATGTGAAATGATTTCAGGATCAGCAGCATATTCCTAGTTAACACAGTACCTGAGCACTCGCTTAGTGAATTGTTGTTTATAATTATTTGTTAAATATACTGCGTTTTTATTTATAGTTATTTCATCAGGCATACCACATCTTTAATCCTGCAAGAATGCAGGCCTCAGTTTGAGAGCACTTTTCAGAGTTGTGTCCTCTGAATAACATTTCTGGCCCCAAGAATGTCAAATTATGTTTTTTATCTTTGTTTATTTTGTATTATTAAGTATATTAAGGTACCGTTGATCATTTTACTCAAGCTGTTAATTCATTTTGCTAGTGTGTGCGAGTGTGTGCATGTGCATGTTTGTGTGTTGTCCCGTTGCTGCTGCTTGCTCTGGGCTGGGGAACCACCCGCTTCCGTGGGTTACACAACACATAATCAGCCCCACACCCAAAGATTTTGTGCTAGGTCCCATGGGACCATCACCTGCCTGTAGTGAGATGTACAGTGATATAGTGGATTTCAATAAGTGTTTGCTTCTTTAGTTTCAGCACCGGAAGAAGCAGTTTGCTTATTCAGTTTAGGCACAAGGCCAAAGTGGCTCACACGTAATAGAAGCCAAATAGCATAATGCTAAATGCACATCTAAATAATAACAGGCCTCAAACCATAGTAAAATACAACTTTCTTATTTGAATTCTGAAATGGTATGAAAGCTTTAGTGATTTGCATTGTGGTCAAAGGCTTTTGGCCCTCACTATATAAGACAAACATCTACTTTAGCTTCATATGTCCTACTAAACTAAAGAAGCCTAACATGTCTTGTCTAGTTGACTCGAGGAGGGAAACTGTTACTTAGATTTTTTTTTGGGCTTTAAACATTTCTGGATTTCCATTCTGTCGGTGACCAGAAGGCTCTTGTTGTGGGTGGAAAAACAGCACATACTCCACTTTCCTCTTGGTGCACTTTTCACAAGACTCAGAAATGAAATGAAAGGATGGATAACGTGTTGCCATGAGAACCAACAAATCTCAACTGAATCACAGGGATAGTCGCTACGGAAACGGAGATCATTCTAGGGGGGGGGATGGTTTCAACTGGGGTTTTACACCAGAACTGGAAAAGGGCAAAGAACATGTGTAGATGTATATATATATATGTGTGTGTGTGTGTGTGTGTGTGGGTGTGTGTGTATGTGTCTGTGAGAGAGCACTAGTCTCCTGAGTAATTCTCCCTATAGTCCTGCAGTGCTAAATTTAACCCAGCTGAGCGGAGAGGAGGGCAGAAATATCGGTCACTTTTTCATTACATTTTTCGCTCTAGCGTGAGGCCGTGGCTGTGCAGGAAACCAGTTTACGGTAACCAGTAACAGCATGGTCGCCTGGAGCAGGTGTGGGGTTTAAATTCAGCTGCTTCAGAATGACAGAAACACTCAATAGTCGACAAATTTGATGAAACCTCACATTTACACAATTTTCCCACTGATTCCAAATGCGATTGATAATCTGAGACGTGTATGAGACATGTGTGACATACTTTGAGTTATAAAAATCAACA
The DNA here is from genome assembly GCA_037832545.1 of Rhabdalestes septentrionalis. Lineage (NCBI taxonomy): Eukaryota > Metazoa > Chordata > Actinopteri > Characiformes > Alestidae > Rhabdalestes > Rhabdalestes septentrionalis. The sequence continues at coordinate 5,018 of JBBMFX010061602.1, forward strand.
AAACCTTTTTACACAACAGAATCTGATCTGATCACAACAGTGATGACCTAGAATCAGTTTTTGTGAAGGAATCTCATCTGAGAACTGTCCCTGTTCTGCAAGGTTTCATTAATATTTATTGCTTATAGTAAGTCGTACTATGTCCTAAACCACATCCACAAGTCTGCTCCAAATTAATAAGCGGCAGATTTGGTTCAAGTGCATTGAGAGAGATTTGGGTGACTATTGACCTCTAGTGTCATCAGTGTTAGCCTTGTATCTCTACTTCAGAACCAAGGAGGCAACATTTGGACTCTTAGCTGATCTGTAAAATTGTGTCAACCTAATATTTGTTTGAATAACTGTTACCTTAAAACCACTTTCCAACAGTTTTAACTAATCTCAGATTAGCATAGTGGCTTGTTATTTCTAGCTCATTTTCCTAGACTTTATTTAGAAATGTCTCAAACGACGTCCAGTCATGAATAAATTTGAGATTGTGGTCCAGAACAGCACGCCTTTCTTGACACTTCGTAATTAAAAAGCAGGAAACCTTTAACACCTTCAGTCTCCCGTGCCTTTAAATAGCCTTAATGTGGCTTAACCAGACCGCAGCTGTTGTTGTGTACATGACTATCGTCTTTAAAGACAAACACACTCATACACACTTATACTGGGCTAGTAATGTATAACAAAAATCAAACCAAAAACTGCTAATACACCAGGCATGCTCTTTTGAAGAACACATGTCTAAAATTAGGTTCAACCACTGATTCTGTTTCCTCCTACAAGGGCCAAGATGATAGATAGTACCATCACACATGCACACAAACACACACGCACGCACACACACACACACACACACACAGGATACATGTAGGGCACATTCGATAAAAACAAAGGTAAGCAAAGAGAAAAGCACTGACCTGCGCCTGCCATGACTGCAGAGAGAGAGAGAAGAGAGAGAGAGGGAACGGACGATCGAGCACACAAAAGGAAAAGGAGAGGGAGGGGGAGAGAGAGAGAGAGAGAGAGGGAGGGGAAGTGAATGCGAACACACTGACATCTCCCACCAGCATTGGCCAGCTAATCAGACAGACGCATACACACACACACACACCAGCGCGCACACACACACATATGCCTTTAATACTACCAGCTTTGTGGCAGCACACATGCTGACAAAAGGATTCAGACGAGAATCTAAAGCCTGCACATTACGGATAAAAACATTTTTGCTTCATCTTGGTTTAATATATTTTTCGATACAGCATAAATAAGGAGTGGCTTGAAATTAGCTGTGAGTCAACATGTTAACGTTCCCATTTTTCCATTAAAAAGAGAATTCATTATTTATTATAGAAGATTTGGTTTGGGAAGGTTTGTGGAGAAGATCCTGCATGAAGTTCCTCCAAGTAATGTCTGTACCTGTGACAAAGTTGTGGCACAAAATACTATATTGTGATAGTATTGCTACGGTTGTGACATGGTCAGTCCTATTGGTCTGTTTATCATTGTACTACACTGTAAATAACATTTTGTATTCCCCAACTGTCAGCCCCAATATGCACTTTTGCCATATTGCATAAGTGTAACGGTTCATGAAAGCCCTCATTATGCTGCAGCGAACACTTACTAACCCTTATCCTTACAAAACACATTACAGGACTTCCATAAGACAATGTATGAGCTAGTTTGATTCTGAAAAAACCTAGATCACATTCTCAACCTGTTGTCACCCCTAAACCAGGTTTTCGATCAGAACAGATGAACAATCTGGAGTTCAGAATCAACAGAACACAATTCAGGGAACAAGGTGGGCTGTGAGACCCTCCACAGCCTGCCTGAACAAAACCACATTCATAGAAATCTGATTAAACTGAAAGAGCTGAGCTCAGCCTTCTGTAACACTGCAGACTTTTTTTTGGTGGAATGAATTGCGGATATTAAACAGATTCTTTATCGCATAGAACCCCTGTATAAAAGCAAGAGAACTTGTGTTCTCAAGAATAACATCACAGCTGTGAGTGTCTACGAACTAAATCACAGCCATGATGCTATTCGTGATGATGCATTGCCTCCAGAGTTACACTGATTAAATGGCATCGTGGCATCTTGATTTAATATATTTTTCAATCTGGCATAAATGAGTAGCTGAAAATGAGCTGCAAGTTAATGTGTTAATGTTCTAATTTTTAAATTATAAGAGCATTTGTAATTCATTATATATGATAGGAAGAACACCCTGCATGTAGCTCATACTGCTAATGTCTCTACCTGGGACAAAGTTTTGGCACGCTGTCTCCTCTGTCATAAATCAGTTCACCAATGGGGGTCTAGCTATTTAGCTTAAATTAGAATCTGCCCAGAGCTTCAGCCCAAGGCCACAGTCTCCTTTTGTACTGACAAACAGGTTTCCGTGCTCCTTGTTTTAAGTAACAAATACTAGATTTTACATGGTTTTCTCCTGATCCATTACGTTCATTTGTAACGCTTGAACTTTCTCTAATTACTTGATTAATTATAAAAAGCATTGGTATATTTCTTGATTACTAATATAATCAGAATTCAGAGCCTGTGTTTTTCTGTATTGCATATTATCCCCTGAGCTCCACTTTTATAACCACATCACAGTTACAACTCCTGACCATTTTCAAACATCTCTTAGAAATATATCTGCTGATTTGGTTACTGAACCCTTAAAACTTATTCAAACAGCAGCCCAGGCTGAAACACTCCTTGTGACTTCAGCATGAATGGGCAGAGCTAAACAGTTGTAGGCCGAAAAAGTTACTATTTTAAATGTGTTGGTTGAGATCACAATTAGCAGCTTAAACTGTATAGACTGAGAAGTGAACAACATGCTTTAATACTAACATTGTTTACATCCATATCGTATTATTTTTATGTGAAGAAAATTACGTTATCCATCACATGGGTTCTTTAAAAATGTCTTGATATTACTAATGTATGTCATATTTTGACTTAAATTATCAATTTTTGCTGGATCAAGTGAATCATCAGAACTCGCACAGCACAGATTTGCTAGATGACATGATATCGGCACTGCAACAAGGTCGTATAGAGCTATAAGCTTTTTAAGCAGTCTCTTAGGGCCCTCAAGGTTTTTATTTATTTATTTATGGAAAATGTACTGAAACATTTTTCTATTTTTGATCAAAATGAATTTATTCCCTTTATGTACTTGTTTTCAAAATATAACTGTGGTGGGTGGGGAGTTTCTATACACACTCTGTAATGGAGGATAGGGTCCTGCTCTCTAAAGCTCCATGCAATAGGACATTTGTTTTTCATGTGTGTGTGTGTATGTGGAAAGAAAAATATTTTTATTCCTGCTTGACAGAATGTAGACAGTAGCATAACTGGATCCTTATGGTGTGAAGGTGTGTACTACACTGCAGCTGTAGCGACGTGTCTGAGAGAGACGTGGAGGAAAAATTGGTAGGGTGGAGATAGTTGCCATAGATACCGTGCTCCAATTCCTGTTTTTTATACATGCACATGCGCACACATGTACACACACACAAATACACACACACACTGACACACACAGAAATCCACAGACATACACACACAAATCCACAGACATACACACACACAAATCCACAGAAATGCACAAACACACAAATACACACACACACAAATACACACTTCTTGAGAGGATGACAAAAACTCATGGGACATGAAACAGTGGCTGCTCTGAAACTGTAACACACACACACACACACACACACACTGACTGAACAGGGCTTTGGGCCACATTTAAAATAGCATGGTAGAGGGGGGTTTCAGTGATTGTGTGCGTGTGTGCGTGTGTGTGTGTGTGTGTTTGCCAGTGTTAGAAGTGTAAATATAGAATAGCAACCATGCCAACACATTACACTGCCCGTTGCACTTCCTAAGCGAAAGGAATTTGCCATGGAAACGACATACATCCTGTTGTAAGACCAAAATTAATAATGTCATTCCCCATAATTCAGTATTTGAGATGTAAACAATGTCCTTCAGAGTGGCTTTAGTATGAAAGGGTTCACTGTAGAGTAATGGAGCAACCCTTTCTTTACAGTGGTGGTGGATGGAACCAGGGGTCTTGTCTGCAACACAAATACAGCCTCTTTATTTACTATCAAATCCCAGTGAAATCCCCAGTGAAATCCGAGTGAAATGTTGAAGATGGTAAATGTTATATGGAACGTTGAGAATGGTAAAACAGTAACAAACATGAGCTAAATACGTTTTCATTGGGAACTATTTTGTGCCACAATGCACTAGATGTATCCCTCCACCATTAACTGATTTAGTTTAAGGCCAAAGGTTCCTCAAAGCTCTGGTAACAAAGTGTCTCCGGCTTCAGACAGCGTATTCATAACTGTTTCATGGATTAGCTTTCCGTGACACAACATCTGGTTCCATTTACCACCAATGTGATTTCAGTGACAAGTGGTTAACTTTTTCATTTATGAGCACTTCCACACAATCAAGACAACTGTTAGCACCACGCTAACTGGCACTTAGCCTTGTAGCTCCAATGCTAAAACTAAAGGCGTAGCTGTCTTTCAAACAGCAATTGAGCACAAACCTACATCTCCGGTGGGAAAAACCAAACACTGTGAACTGTCAAACCATGATATGGCTGACCAGCATTCTGTCTGTCAGGCTTGCTGGAGACTTTGTTGATACTGGGCCTCGTGGGAATAACGTGATTCCAATGCAAAATAGGAAATGAAGGCAGAAAGGGGAGGAAGTTGCAGACCCTCCAGGCCAGATTACTGCAGCGCAGGAAACAGACCTTAAAACTGAACTCACAAAAAGCAGTAACGCCTTTCTTTTCATTCTGTGCATTTCAGTTATGTGTGCATTATGTACACTTCTATAGGCTGTAAATGTAATCCTTTTTGTGTAACATATACATTGTCATTTGATTTCCAGGCAAAACAACTTTTATGGCACAGATATTATAAAGTATTTACCTCTCACTATTACTGCTTTCCTCTCATTTACAGTCATACACCAAATTGTGTGCCTGAATTAACTGTATAACTGTACTTAAAGAGGCACTGTTAATTTGAAAGTGATACATGGAGTCTCTAATATGCATTTATGTCTTTTAAAAACTTCATATAGAACATATTGACACTCGTTTTTGGTTTAGATGTCTGTATTAAATCATTTAGTCTAGGACCACCAATACATATCCATCTGTAGCAGATTTAGCTTAGTGCTCACATATTATAAGAATTTCAACATGCTGCTAGCAGAAATAAGCATTATTTTAGAGGAGACTTTTTTTTACAGATATGGCTTCAGTGCTTGCCACATTACCTATGTGTAAGGTATGTAAATGTAATGCTGTTCAGGAGAGGGAAAATGTACTTAACCTTTCTTAATTTTGGATCATTTCAACTGATCACTGATTATCATGAAATTTAAAACAATATGAAGGCCAGCTAATGTTTAAAAAAATGGAAGAAAGCGAATACTTGCAATGCTTGATCCAACAATTCTTATAATTAGAATGTTACTTAGAATTATAAACAATCATTCTGCTGCTCAGTATAGGTGATAGGTGTTTGTGTACGTGTGTGTGTGTGTGTGTGTGTGTGTGTGTGTGTGTGTGTGTGTGCTGTCATGCGCATACTGAACTGTGCTCATCAGGGAGCATGATCTCATAGTAGCGTCACACACTGTTTTAGTCATCACCTCCAGCCTCTGCTATAGGATGGATGATTCACTGTGCAGGATTTGCATTGTCTGAAAAAGAGGCAGGGTGTGTGTGTGTGTGTGTGTGTGTGTGTGTGTGTGTGTGTCTTTTTGTGGGTGTG
>JBBMFX010061638.1:0-10838 GCA_037832545.1 Rhabdalestes septentrionalis
TTCAGTCAGTGATAAAAATGTCATGACCATTGAAGCCTAAGTTATAGGCTTGTATTCAATAATAAATGGTAAAAAAATGCTTATTGTAAGTCTGTATGTATCTGCGATTAAATGCGATTCATTAGATTAATTAATTGCCAAACCATGTAATTAATTAGATTAAAAAATGTTATCGCTTGACAGCACATATATATATGTGTGTGTGTGTTTGTGTGTGTGTGTGTGTGTGTGTGGGGGGGGGGGGTGCGCGCACGTGTGTATATGTGTTGGAGGCGTATTCCACTGTGATTCCTCTTTAAGACAGCTGCCCTACACACTGCAGTCAAGGTTACTCCAGTGTGGAAGATGATGGGCTGCGGTATCCAGAGAACACCTCATCCATCCCATAATATATGGTACATACATCCTAGCTTCTCTGTCCTTCACATTACTGCATACTGTTCACTTCATATGACTCAGGCACACCTGCTATCTGGTCTATAGGAAGCGAATAAACAATTTCCTCCGGGATTCTGATTTAGATTCTGAAGGCATAGAAATGCCATTTTTTTGTCAGTCCCTGCATTGGGCCATTGACTCAACAGCATTGATTTTGCAAAGTTAGACTAGTAATTGATCAGAATAATGATTAGATGTTCAAGTATCAAGTGCAGTGATACTCCACACTGAGGCTGGAGTACTCTCAGCCCTACACACTGCCCCCAAAACACTTGATCCAACTAATCAGTTAATTACTTAGTCCACGCTGAGTTGAAGTGGGTGTGTTGCAACAGATAAATACAGAAATGTGCCGCGAAGGTGCACTGCAGGACTAGCTGGGAAGCCTTCGCAGAAGAGCAGCAACCGTTACTGCAGAAAAGTGTGAACAAACTGCAAATCTTTAAACACAGTGTATCTGGGACAAGCTTCAAATGGTTCTCTATTTGTCATGCATTCAAGATTCTTTATTTGTCATATACACACTGAGGACACAACCTACTGACATTTTGGATATAAGAAGACCTGGAGTTTGTTTGAAAATCATTAATGATCCCATGGGTTCATCACAGCTAATGAAGTGAGTGCTGGGTTTCAAGAGGCAAACTCTAAAGGCTACTGCTTTAATATCAGCATCAAAATGACAAATGCCAGATTAAAATAAGTTCAAACATGCAGAGTTCTGAAGTTTATGGACAGATGGAATTCGGCATCTGTAGTCCCCTTTCATTTGTTTTTGTTCTACTAGCTTAGTTACCGATGTGCTCCGGAGCCAACCGTGTGGCGCAGTTTGCCGTTTTTTCCTCGGCTTTTCGACAAGCACTCATCCATCATTCTCAGAAAGCCGGCACCTGCTTGACTTCATGGACAAAATAATCCCCGGGCCAGGCCAAATCCACCACCAACGGCTTTACTATCGTTCAACCATTAACTCAAACACACACCTACTTGACTCTAGAGATGGGGCACACTGATTTCAGTCAAATACTGTGGCACAGACGCGCTGGGAAAGGTCCGATACTGCAGCTACATCAGGAGCACGATCCGGCCTCGTATCTAACTCCACCGGAACAGTTGAGGCAGAAACATTATTATTCACTTTAAACGTTTTTGTTTGTGTTTGTCCTTGTTAATTTCCACTACACCTGTGTGTCACATTTACAGCAGTAAAGGATTACCTTTCAGAGCATCTCTCGAGTTAATACAGACACGTGACTCTCGTATCAGACATTATTAAAGGAACATATTCTTTGGACGTTACAGCTTGGATATCAACTCAATCAGTAACAGATTTTGATTACTGTAGTAAATACAAAATCTGGCCCATTTATGCCATTGTTAGAATGTTAACATCAACAGAAAATAGTCTGGCTTTTCAACATTTTTTTTGCTATATATTTTTTCCAGTATATTTTCAGCATATTTTTTGGCCCCACCAATGGTGGGTAGGATGCCCCTCTTTCTCCACTCAAGACCAACCCTTACACAGTCAGCTGATGTAAATGAACTGGCATTTAGAGTCCTCCTCCAAGTGTGTTAAGCTACAGCAGTGCTTCACAAGACTGGGAGGAAGCACAATAATGTGCAAAAGTTCTAGGCTTTAAAAGGGAAAAGTGTATAAAGCCATTTATCTGAGCAGTAAGATCTGACTGCAAATACACAAGTTAACATTACAATAACTGCAAACAAAAAAGAAAGGATTTAATAATATCCAGGTTTGTGTTGTTTGTAAATCTTTGTGTGCTTGATAGGGGTACATGGGTTTGGGATCCAGATTTCACCTCGATGCCTCCAAGATTTGCATGGACTTGTGAAACTCAGCAGCTCCTGATGTAATCTACCAAAGTATCGTCTGAGCTGAACCAGGTATTTGAGGTATTTGAGGAGAACTACACTGCAATACTGGGCTTCAGCTAAAATGATTTAAAATGGAATTTTCTCAGGTGTTTATGACTTTTGCACAGTTCTGCATGTTCAATCCTCCAAGCACTATAAGTATCATAATACATAAGCCCTGACAGTTGTTATTGTGTGCACATCAGTGTGCCTGACTTCTTTTTTTATTTTCTGTGTATTATAACAATACTACTAACATCGAAACACAATTATTTTGATCACTGTTGCTTTGAAGCCAAACTGCCACACTCTTCACTCGCCCCTTGTCCTGAATGTGTATCAGAAACCGCTTACAAGTGCAAATCAACTTCTGCATCACACAGGGAGAGGTCTAGTGTGTGAAGTGGGAGTGTATATAGTTACTGTATTCTCCATCACAAAGGCCAGCTAACAATGACATATTTCCAACAGTAAGTGGGTGCTGTGCATTTCATTTTGGAGGTGGAGAGCACTTTAGAAGATGTAGCCCCTAGAATGAAAGTTATTTGGGCAGCAAAATACAAACTGCAGAGGCAATGCATGAATAATGTATAAAGGAGGGCTTTAACAATAAAAACTCCTTTACAGACATTTTAACTCCCACATCCTTTTTATTCCAATTTTGTCACCTCCACTTCCACCTGCATGTTGGGACTCGGTCACAACGAGGATGGCTCATCCTTATTCTGAGCCATATGCCCACATGCTGCCCACTCAGAGAGTGCAAGGCCAATTGAGCTCTCTTGGACTCCTGGCCACAGACCTCAACCTGCATTCATGCGTGGTGTGAAAAAAAAAAAAAAAAAAAGACGACATGTTCAAACCAACCAAGCCTCAGTACATCTGGAGATCATCCCCAGGAGATTTTAACATGAACACTAAGCACGGCCATGCCCTCTGACACTGCAATACAGGTAAATACATGTCAGGTCACATTCCTGCTTTCCAAATGGTTTGACTTTCCATACCAAGGTCAAAAGGTCAGTGTGTGTGTGTGTGTGTGTGTGTGTGTGTGTGTGTATTCTTATTCTCTCCAGATTCCTCATAAACATACGGACTCATCCGTCATCATTTAACACGCTGTGATTGGACCAAGCAGATCGGGGATTGCCTTGTATTTCTCTGCAGTCTTTTAGAAGCTCATTATGGTTACAACACTCCACCTGAGCCACTCTAAGAAAGAAATTCATTTTTTGAAAGAAAACTGTTGAATTATTACTTGTGCAGTTAATTGTTAGTAAAAAAAAGTAATTACACAGTTTACACAGTGTCCTATACTCTGAGTGCCTTTAAGATCTTTAATGAAATCGATTATTTGCTGATCAGGCACAGTCCAGTTCAGACGGAGTGTGGACTTGGCTGCATTAAATAATGCTATTCAGATAAAATTTTAATCACAATATCACAGAAACTGAGCATTGGATGTACTCAACTTTATCCAATATTTAGTTCAACAATAGAAAAGTAGCCAAACTTGCATAGTTACAAAATTTTCCAAGCAGGCCTGCAAGTACCACTCATGTCCGGTCTGTTCTCAGCCAGTCTTGAATCCAGCCATCCATTCTGTTTAGAATTAAACAGCTGTGCAGGCCTGTTGCCATCCTCACGCTCATGCATCAGTACTGTAGCACTGACAGCCAGCATACAGCATTATCGATACGGGAGCATGCCTGTGCCGGGTCAACAATGAGTGCCCAAACTGTGATCAATGTTTATTCTAGTTCTGGGAGATGTTTCTGCACTGGGAAGATAAATAAGAAGTTCAACTGTGTAGAATCAATCTTTCCTAAAATAGACACTACATTTGCGATGCTATGACACACTATACATAAAAATGACAGCATAAGGATTCTAGGTATGACTGTATTATATTTATGGGTCACCCTGAGGGCTGGTCAGGACACAGGGAATGAGGAAGCGGAGCAAAACGTCTTCATTTGCAATCCTGAGGACAGTAAGGCAGGTGAGTGGAGGTGGGGGGCACATCTGTGAGAGTGAGTGTGCAGCTGTAAAATGAACAGAATAATAAAATATTGACCCAGATGTGGCTCAGAGCACACAGAGCTCGGGAACAACATCTACTCGGGATTCAACAGCGCTGCAACACAAAGCGTGTTATGTTAACAAACCAGCCACCTGCTCTGCTCTGCTCTAATCGCAGCAGGCCTCGAGCTCGCTGCAACCACAAACTCAAATACGCCTGTGAACATGAGGCTAACTCGAACTAACACCACTGAAACATTACACGGGCCTTAACCACAGTTAGTAAAAGAGACTCCACTTACACAAAGTGGCAGTTTCTTAACATAATATGCTACTGTCCTTGATTTGGTCAGAATTGGTCTTTTAGTCTAACATAGACTTTTTTTTTTTTAGAAACAATCATCCATAAAGGACAAAATACCAAACTCCTGGATTGTTGAACGCACCCTCAACATTATTGGGAGCACAACCAAGAGGGTCATCACGCAGGGAGCTTTGGTTCCTTTATGTATCAAGTGAAACATACCATCATACCATCATAAATATTCATACATAGATAATATGATCTAGCGATTCTGACTTTTAGAGATACCGCCCAACAGTTTTCGAAACGAAAGAAGCATTAATTTGGTGCGGGAAATAAGATCTGCATAGCTGGATTAGTCTTGATTGACACTAGGGTTGGGAACTGATTGTTTTCTAATTAAAACTGAAAAAATCCTACAAAAAACAGGTACAATGTTTTGTTTTTTTTCCAAATGGAGGTTCTGCTTGTCGGCTCCTGAACACTACATGCCTGAAAGTATGTGCATTATTATTTCTGTGTAGTCCAGTTCCAATTTATTCCAAATTTAGTTGCCATATCTGTAAAAATCATTCCCACAGTGTTAAAAGGCAGCTAAAACCAGGCAAACTAACAAGAATAATGCAATTAGATACTCAGAATTTTGAGAGTACAAATTTAGTCTACATTTTTCTTATTCATGTCAACATCAGACTCCTCCATTAGGCCGACGTGTGCACACACACATTCAGTCACACGAACACACACAGGGCTGTTCATTGAAGGATGATGGGGTAGATGGAATAACTGGCAGCCTTGCAGACACCTGAGTGGGAGTGAAGAGAGAGTAAGGGAAAGTGATGAAATCGGAAAGAAAAAAAAAGGAAACGCATCAATTGGAATTTGATTTGGTCACAAAGGCATATATTAGGGTCACTATATAAACCAGAAGTGCCTGTGATCTTCAGATAATGGACGTTTTCAGAGTAAATGAAACCGAAAAGCTTCTGTAAACTGTGGGGGATCTCACCTTGCGCCATAAAGGGCACGATACCCAGTTGGGTACTGGTTTGAGCACCTTAAGCCCCACCCTGTGCTTATGACTGGAATGGTCCAGTCCTTCCCCCATCCGGCTTACAATACACTGCACCTGGAACGTCTAATTTATATTTTTGTGGCTTCCTTGGAAAACAGCAATTGAGCGTTTTTCTTTTAGAACATCAGGGGGATTGATCAGTGACACAGGTTTAAATTTCCATTCACCATTTTCAACTCTTAAAAAAACAAAAAACAAAACAAAACAAAAGGCTGTCATATGCAATCATTTCCTTCTATGCTCTGAAATGTCTATTCTTAACTGCCTATTACCACAAAAACATGTTTAAAGGACGGCAAGTGCACACAAAGTTCTCTTTCTGTGTACGTTTCGCCTGCAGCTTCTGGATCGTCTCTTTATTTAGCGCTGTCTCTGGAGGCTTGGTTTTCTCGGCGGTGTGAGGGTTTCTCTGGATGGTGTGTGATGCAGTCCGCCCCCGTGCGAGAGGAGCCCACTCACAGCTAAAAATATCCCCAGCGAGGGCGCAGTGCCGTGGGGTTCACGCAGTCTTTCTGGCGGCCTCTGAGCATGAGGAAGCCTCGCACTTCTGACACCAGGCCAAGCTGAGGCCCAGCTCTCAGAGCCAAAAAATAGACATTTTTGAGCAAGTCTGGTGTGAGAGCATCTGACCTCCAGTCCATTAGAGTAGATTGTTTTATATGCTGTTGAGGCTTCCATAGAAAACGTTTAATGGGTCAGATCCTTGATGCTTTGATGATCTGAGCCACAAAAGCCCCATTTAGAAATGTACATTTACCAAAGAATCCAACAGTAATTACATCCAACAGAAAGCACTGGGAACATGAGCCAGAGCCCATTGTCTATTTCCTGGGAAATCTGTGAACAGAAGCTGATAGGTTATTAGGAAATACCATGACGACTACATTACAGCCAGCAAAGTGGATTGTTTCTTGGATGTTTTTGTGTTTACAAAAGAGTTAATATGTTTTGATTAGCGAGCTTCGTCATAAGTGCATTTGGCACCTGAAAAGAAAAAAAAAAAGCGCAGTGTATGACCATGACTGAGCAAAAGCATTAGTCAAGTTTTCAGAGCTCTTGAGAGAAAAATGTCACGGTGTGTATTTTTGTACACAACTCTGAAATAAAGGTGCTGCTCGCCATTTATGAAGACATTAACTCTTCATGCAATAGAGACCATTGGGTCCTTCACCGTGCAAGTTTCACACAGCATAAGGAACGTCTGGTGTTTTCAAATGCCACAAAAATACACTGTGCTTCAACAGTGACACTATACGCAGTGTTTTCCCCACCATTAAACAGGCTGAGTGGCCTGCCCAGTCAATGTGCCTCTTGTCTTGGACAATAATAAGATCTGAGCTATTATCCAGATATTACGATCTATCTGATAATATTCTTAGCATGTCAACATTACTACTTTCAACAGTTTTTGTACATAATGCACTCTTTTCAATTTTCTTCTTATTTTTATATTCAATAAAAGTTTAAATAGACATCTCGACATCTCAATAGGCATGTGCACCAGCACAGTTTGTAAAATACTGACTAAAAACAATATGACCATGGAGTTTCTCATTTATATATTTCATGTGGCACTATTGCTGAAGTTTATTCAAATGTACTCAGCACCAGAAAACATAATATTACAATATAAATCGTGTATCAAAATACACAAATTGAAATGACATTTTCAACTGAGTTACATTTGCAATCATTTTATAAGGAAACACTGAAGGGGAGAGAGAGACAGACTGACAGAGAACTGGACAGAGGTATGGGCCAGTGGGTTACAGTGGGCTTTTGCTTTCTTTTTGGAACTGAGTTGGAGCATCCTAGAATTTTCAGAGCTGGTTTGTTCACCTTGCAGCAAGAGACGCGCTTCTCAGAATCCTCCGCATTCAGCTGAAAGTCACCTTATCATGGCCCAGAATGCATAGCAGCCGTGTATTAAGGTCACCTGCACTGCAGTCCAGAGCAACTAGGACAAGGAACAGCCTATATGTGTATGAGTGTGTGCTTCAGTATGTGTGTGTGTATGGGAATGTGTGTGTTTCCTTTGGGAGATCCTTTGGAACAAGAGTCTGAGTGGACTCTCAGTGACTCAGCTGGAGTAGGAACTCTGTTCTCCATGGCCTGGTTTCAAAGAGACCCCTCTTTCTGTGCAACAATACTGCTGAAACATTAGTGCTGAAATGTTCCTGAGCTGTGAATGGATGTGTGTTTGCTCCTTGCTGGGACAGGCGATGTAAACATCAGTGCTAATGCAGCAGTTCTCCCACTGCCTTCACCTGCATGTAGGACATGTCCAAAAGTATCCAGACTCGCCTCTCCTAATTAGAGAATTCAGCTGCTTTAAGGTGCCCCAATTGCTGACACATGCGTTCGGTTAAAATAAATAGTTGTAATCTCCATAGAAATGTGTTGCCAGTGGGGTAAGAAGCTCTGGAACAGCCACACAACATCCCAAGGACACCACACCCAACTGCACTGTGTTCGCTGGAGTGATGCAGTTCGATTGGCATTTGTGAGCCAGAACTAATCATCCAACATCCAACTTGACCTCACTAATTCTCTTGTGGCTGAATACAGTTAAACCCTCAGAGCGGTATTGCAAAATCTAACCTTCCCAGTAATGTAGAGGCTCCTACTGCAGCAAATGAAGGACAAACTCTCTATGAATATCTTTGATTTCAAAACAGTGGGATGAGTGGCTGTATATAGTGAACATTTCCCAGAAAGCCTCATCAGTCCCATTGAGGAAGGCACAGAATGTACAAACTTGATTTGATTAAAGGTGAGGACACATTACAACATCAGCCTAAGCTTTGTCCTTAAAAGGACCTTCAGAAACTCACCGTGTTCTTTTGTATTATTCTATTAATAATTTAAATCATTACTTTAACCAGGGTTTTACAATTCAACAAATCACTTTGAGTGAGTAGAATCCTTATAAACCACAAGCCAGTCCAGCACTGGAGAGCACAGATCCGATGAATAATGAAGAGAGGAACTGGCCTTTGATGGATGACAGAACAGACACACACACACACACACAGACACACACCGTTTCCACAGAAAGAGTGTCAACAAATAATGACTTCCATTCTTGCTCTCTTATCGCTCTCATACAGACATACAGTGCCATGGAAAAGTATCCTGATTTCCTCTAATGCTATTTGTCTCACTTACTTTGAAACCAACCAATTTAAATGTAAGACAAAGGCAACCAGAGTAAACACAAAAAAATGATGATTTCATTTACTGAAGGAAAAAACATTTTTCAACATCTAATGTCTCTGTGCGAAAAAGCAATCGCCCCCCACTCAGCCAACTGAACAAATTTAGTTTATAACTGGGAATAGTTAGACCACACAAACCCCAGCTTCATTCCTGGAAGCCCTGGTGAATATAAACATTTTCTGTATAAAAGCTTTCTACCTGTGTGAAGTGGGCGATGAAAAGACATTGAAATACATCTGGAAATGGTTACAAAAACATTGCTTATGCTTCGAGTCTTCAGAAAAACATAATGAGAACAGTCCAAATGGAGAAAACTTGCAAACGTGCAGTGGTGAATCTTCCCAGAAGTGGCCACCCTACCAGAACTCTTACGAGCACACAGCCATGACTCATCCTGGAAGACACAAAAGAACCCGGACGAACTTCTAAAGAACTGAGAGCCTTTGAAGGCCTTTGATAAGGTCAGTGTTCATGTCGCAAGAATTAGAAACAGACTGGGCAAAATGGCTTTCAAGGCCTAAGAGGAACATTAACGCTTAGCTAAAGAGTATGTTGAAGACCCTTCAAGCCTTTGGAATTAAAGTTATTGTTACATACGGTGACAAGCTAATACTGTACTTCACATGCACATCATGCCAGCAGTCAAACATGAAGGTGGGGGTTGTAATGGTGTGAGGATGCTGTGCTGCTGTAGAGCCTGGGTGTCTTGCTGTTCCTGATGGAACCATGGATTTTCAGTTCTCTACTAGAAAACTGGGGTGTACAGCAACTATCTGAAGTTGAACAGCTCAAAATAAACTGAATTTGGAGTAGCCTAGTCAAAGTCCTACTTGAACATCATTCATAACCATTACCCTCCCACAACACAGCTTTAACAGAACCATGGTCTCTCTGTGTTGGGAGTTTTTCAAAAGAAAAATAACAATCAAGCAAAAACTAACCCATCCAGCCTAGCCTAAAGCCAGCAGTCCGTCTGCTTCGCCTGTCAAACCTCGGTATGTCCATTCATCCAACCTGTCATGCCAGCATCCCCAGGATGCACATCTTTTTGAGATCTCAAATAATATCTCCGAAAACAACATGTCCTCATCTCAAGTTCTCAAAAAGTAAAAAAAATTAAATAATAATAATATAAATCCACCTGCTTGAGCCCAAGCATGCTACTAGCTGCAGCATTAGTAGTCAGCTGGTGAAGACCAGCTCACTTTCTTATTCTTCACCTCCATTCATGGCAGAGGAAGCACAGAAAAGCGGCAGCAGAGCAAAGGCTACAGAAATAACAGAAAGGAAGGAAGAGCAGAGAAAAAGAAGGGGCCTCAGTCGAAAACACTCATGCAGAGAGCGTAAAAGAACGAGTACCTCTTACACAAACACACACACATACACAGACATACACACACACACAGAAACTCACACACAACAGCCCTAATCAGAGCTCCCATGGAACACATAATGATTTGTTTGCATGTTTCGAGAGGATAAACAGATGCACTTGACGAATAAAAATAATGCTGCCATTGTGGGGTGAGTGGGAATGCCAGTGGCTGGAGGAGGGACGAGGCGTCAGACGCGAAGGATGAGTCCAACAGACCCAACACAAAAGAACACACTTCACACAAAGGTCTCTGAAAGAACACATGGGTACAAACTGCTGCTTTGAGTGGACAGCACAAACCACCAGAGAAGCCCAGTCCCTTCTTTTTTATACAGACATTTAATGCACACATTATAAAATTACTAATACAACAGCATGACCGTAACTTTTGAATGAAGCTTCACAAAGAGTGGCCAAGCAGAAATACCTCAGCTTTCAAGGCAGAATGACAAATAGACATGGGACGATAACCGGTTTCAAGGTATACCGCGGTTTTAAAAAGTCAAGGTATCAAAACCGCAAAAAAAAGT